>NDXB01007786.1:0-10144 GCA_002631895.1 Agapornis roseicollis | reverse complement strand
GGGGGGGGGGTTGAGTGAGTGAACGTGCTGCCTGGCTGGGTTCAAACTACAACACACACCCAGAAAGCATCTGCAGCCTCACCAGACATGTCTCTGGTAGCACCAGCAGAGGAGGCCACCTGCAGGTACTCCTCACTCAGATCAATGGTGCACTACCTCCAACAATTTGAAAATGGCTCATCCCTATTGCACCTGTCACTCGTAATCACATTTTTTTTTATCATTACTCTAGTATTCAGATGCTCGAATTTTTTAAACCTAGATGGTTTTAAGCAAACAAATGCCAGGGTAGCATAGTTTGTGTAATCCACTTAAACACATTACTTCTGTTTTAGCTCCCACTATAAATTATCCTACACATATAACACCTGCTACTCCAACAAGAGAGCATACTAAAAGGCTTTAATGATTAGAAAGAAAATAAGTTTGTCTGAGGAACACCTGGAAACACAAATGCAGAGCATATGCCTTTCTGTGTACTAAGAATTACACTGTCACTTGCACTTAAACAATAATACTCTTCTACCTGCTGCCTTTGAATAAAGAGTATACAACCCTAAGGGTGTAGAACATCCATGTATTTCAGCATGCAGTGAGCAGAACACCCCTTCTATGCTACCTGTCCAGAAGGAACTATTTGCTTTCAATCTTCATTTCCTTCGTTTTTTCAACTAGCTTTTATTTGATAGCAAGCAAAATTTTTATAAAAGGTGTCTTTACCAAGAGACATTTTTGCACGCTATTATTGGTCTGTTCCCATCAACAGCGGAGTCATGAAATGCATCTGTACTCTGGAATTCTAGTCACATCAGGAAACTGGTTGCAGTAGAAGTGGTCTAAAGTTAAAATCAGAGCTTACCTCTTGTGTAAGACTGCCCTGACCATACAACTTGGGAATATTGTCTGCCTGACCACTGCGACATAGAAGCAAGGGCAGAAATAAGACAAAGCCATGAAAATACAATCTTCTGTACTACTGAGTTCCCAGTGAAGTATTGTGGGACATTACAGATCCAGTGATTTGAATTAACCAGTGTGCAGCCTTCAGCAAATGGAATTTACCTTGAGGTTTGGGTTTGGTAAGCTTCCCACAGGGCTTTGAGATTGTGACAGTCTTCTGGCAGTCAGCATTATGAAGGGCTCTCTTTAAGTTCCCAGTTCTAGTCTTCAAGGCAGTATTCAGGTCACATTCTCCCCAGGCCTGGAATTGGTATTTGCACTCTGCTGCAATGAGTAAATAAATGGCAATTTTTAAATCAAAATGACTGTGAAAACAAAAATGAGTCTAACACAGTATCACAGTTAGTTCTTGTAGACAAAAGGATCATGCTAAGCAGAAAATACAGGCTTCCTGCTCCATATTTGCGCAAACACGAAAGCAAACCCCTTGAGAGCAATGCTTACCTCCAAATTGCTTCTTCCAGTTGCAGGGGATTTTACACTTCTGAGTCTTGGTGGTTTGTTTGCACTCAGCTCCAGTGCGAGTGCCCTCACGTGTCCCCAGGCCACAATCACCATTGGTGGGCACACAGACACTCCACTGCCATTCCCCACAGTCAGACTTCTTTGACTTTTTCTCTGGATGAAGACAAGGAACCAAATCCAAGCAAGAGAAATGGTTAGTACCCACCAGCCTATGGAGAAGCTCCCTAAACTTCATTAAATAGGCACATCACCTGAAAAGGTGAATGAGGAAGACGTTTGTAAAACAACTGCTTCAAAAGCAAAAGGTCTGGCATCCTTTTCACAGTTCTGCAGAGACAGGTCAGCCTCTCTGACTCCAAAGCAGGGTAAGTCATTCGAATTCAGTCCCACTAACATGTCTACTAGTCCACTTAGATATTCTCAAGTGGATTCTCATCTTCACAGTGGGGAATCACCTAGAAACCCTCAGGGATCACTAACTAAAACATACAGCTCTCACAGAAAAAGGACACTCCTCTGCCTCCAGTAGCTGATGGCATCCAAATATTTTCAGTTCCAACTGAAGCATGACACTATACAGATTAGAAATCATAATCATAGAATGGTGTGGGTTGGAAGCAACCTTAAAGCTCATTCAGTTCCAACCCCTCTGCCACAGGCAAGAACACCTTCCAATAGAACAGGTTGCTCAAAGCCCTGTCCAACCTGGCCTTGAACACTGCCAGGGATCGTGCACCCACAGAGTGCCTGGACAACCTGTGCCAATGCTTCACCACCCTCACCCTCAAATGTATGTGTTGATGCTGTGTATCAGATGATTCAAGCACCTCCAGGGAACAGCTGCGGGACACAAACTTTTCACTTGGTATACCATACCACATTCTATGGCAGAATATGACCAAAACTTCAAAGGTGAAGAAAAATCTACATGGAGAAGTGTACTCAAAATGATGTTAATGCATGTGCTCAGAGACAAAAGAGTCATAGGTTCATTTAAATCCTTAAACCCAAGTCTGATAAGAAAAGACAGCGATGTTATCAAACCCAAGTGTTCATCCCAAAACATCACAAGTAACTTTAAATAACCTTACATAAAATTATTTCCTTCTAACTCCTGTATCTTTACATTCACATTTTCTCATATTTCCATACAGCCACAATAGCTATAAACACCTTTGTAATCAGAACACAAACTCCAATAGACTCACAGGTCATTTTAACTGGTGTGTAAGTTGTCTGTAAATCATAATACCTTAAGAAAACCACTAGAAGATGCATTCCTTAAAAAATGTCACAACTGGGATGTATAGATATGAATTTTCCACCACAGGCCTGTCTCCCCTGTAATGAGGTGTGAATTCATCACTGGCAGAAAGCAATTACCTCTGGATGTCTGGCTGTCCTTATGCAGCAGCAAGTTAGATCAGTTCTTCGTGGGAGGATTTCCACATCACACAGCATTGGCCTAGCATTGTCAGATACAACACTGAACAAGCAACATGGTAACTGCTCTTATATCACTCTTATTTGGCTCTCCCTAAGTCAAGAATGAACCTATTCACAGAGCAAATATTAAGCTGCCTTGCAACACCCACTCTGTGGTAAAATAAGGACTAAGAGGCAGTCAAACTGCTGGCTTTCATGGAAACTACCTTTCATTTTCCTATTTAACACAGAATAACATGTCACAGCCACAAAGCCCTACTCTGTGTGTCAACAGGTTAACAACCTGAATTTCATAGCGAAACCAGAAGCATTTGCATTCTCCCACATGTGCAATCTGTCATGGGGATTAACTCTGAACTACACTGGACCTTACCTGGTTTCTCTTTTTTGCCAGCCTCTGTGGTACCCACAGTTGCCAGAATAAAAACAAGTGCCAAGAGGGCAGCTGTGAACATTCGACGTTGCTGTTGTCGCTGTTGCATTCTGGGGATTAACAAGAAAAAAAGATAAAAAGGTTGGTTAGAATGTAAAAAGTGGGACCCCATCTAATGTGTTGCTACAGCATTTTGGGGAAGCTCTGCTTCCGGCCAGTAAGAAACAAGCAGGTAGAACATAAATAGTCATTGACAGAATGGACATCTTCATTCCAGAGAGAATGCAGATATTTTTACCAATTCTTTTCCAGTTCGTATACCAAATCCCTGGCCTACATCACTGCTGTTATGGATGAGTTTTGCCACAGGAAGTTCTGTAATTATTGCTCATCTCTAGAAACCTGTCAGATATCAAGGCTCCTGATGAGCTCTCCTTTGCTCTTCTTTCTTGACCTCTGACTGATATATTGTGTAAAACTAAATATATCATATACTTTGTGTTTCAGCATACCCATTCATATGAAGCAGGGAACGCTACACTTGCAAGCGAGCAAGTTCTTACTGGGCTTACTTGACATCTGAAAAGGGCTTATTTCATGCAAACTTATACAGGTAATATATGATGTATTACCTTAATTGTCATGGGCATCTTGCTACTAACCTTCCCCTCCAATTAGTGTCTCTTCCTCATATAAATTAAGATAATTGCTTGAAATGCAAAATGGGCACAGAGATAGGACTTATGGATAGCTTCTAGCTCTGTGCACAACATTCTAATGAACCCAAAATCTGGATTTGGGATTCAAATATTCAAACTATAAATATAAATTAAAAAATTAAAAAAAAAAAAATTAGACATATTTGCTTGGTGGTGAAATATCATTTACTAGCCAATCACCAAAAGTCATTCAGAGCTAGCTGATTTTAATGGCTTACATAGAATCATAGAATAGTTAGGGTTGGAAAGGACCTTAAGATCGAACTCTCAAACTTAAGTTCCAACCCTCCTACCATGGGCAGGGACACCCCACACTAAACCATGCCACCCAAGGCTTCATCCAACCTGGCCTTGAACACTGCCAGGGATGGAGCATTCACAACTTCCTTGGGCAACCCATTCCAGTGCCTCACCACCCTAACAGTAAAGAGCATCTTCTTTATAACACTAACCCTAAACTTTCCCTGTTTAAGTTTTAACCCATTGCCCCTTGTCTTATCATGACAGTCCCTAGTGAAGAGTCCCTCTTTCACTTTGCTATAATTTGCATTGTTTCACTGTGGCATTGTTTATCAGAAAGCAGGGCCATAACAAATACATATGTTAAAAATAAACAAGCTTCCCATTTCTCAGAGCCACTTCTCTAGTAGGCAGACAGGTACCAAGACAGTGGACTCCAGATTGCTCAGACTGAAGGATTCTCCAGCCTCTTATTTTTTTTTTAACCAGGGCCCATGACATTCATGCTACACCAGCTTTCCAGGGAAGTGTCAACAGTGCTAGCCAGTAAGATGGCTTTGATAACTTAACTAGATCAACGTTACTGAGAGTTTAAGATGCAGCCTGATCTCATTTTGCTTAGCACAGCAACCTTAGGGGAGAAATAATTCTCAACATGAACAAGGAACAAAATGTATTTGAAATTTAATTTGGCACTCCTCAGTATTCCCTGCTGGGAACCTCTTGCTCAAAAGCAACATAACTGTAATTGACATGGAAAACAGGAGAGGAATCCCAAACCCAGAGACTTTTAAGTATCCAGCTTTAATACAGTGGTAGAAGCCAGAGGAGAAAACCTAATGGTTTTGTTGAAATAAAGTTCATGTGAAGACTGCAAGAGACCTGGCATTCAAATGTCTGAAAGAACTGTCATTAGCACCCCTTTGCGTTATTTCAAAAGAAAGTACCCACCCATATTTCAAAAGAAAGTTCCCACCATGAAGAAAGGACAACCTGTGTTTCAAAAGAACTCAGAGCCTGGAGCTAGAGGGTACACGAGTTGTGTGTGAGCTTGGGTTTGATTTTTTCCTTTCTTCTGCTACATTTTTCCACTTAGAGCTTCTCATGTTTTACAGAAAATTAACTACATAAATAAATAAGTAATAATAATAAAAAATTAATCTGCCTTTTTATTAAGCTTACTTCAAACTGGTCTTCCATAATTAAACACAGTTGGAATACTTAGAAGACACTCAACTTTTTCTCTCAGTCCCTCTCCCTTGGAGAAACCTCACCACTTGTAACACTGCACCTCACATCCCATTTTCACTGCAATTTGTCAATTTATCTCCTCATTTCCTGTCTTCCAAATGACTCACAATAATCCCTCATTAGAGAAGGGAGTTAAGCACTTGTATGGAGACACATATGGAAGGACAAATACTTCCATAAACTCCAGAAACCATCCCAGCATGCTGCTGGGGGGTTTCAGAAGCTGAAACAAGGCAGTACCAGAGGGTTTACATCACAGCATTTTGCTGCACACAAAAGATTCCCACAGTGGACTTGGGACTCCCTCCTTCATCCTTGCTGCCCACCCCAAGGACCTGGGATGTAGTCACAAGTACCCCACAGTCTGCTAGCAGTCACTGGGAGCCATGCATAACTATTTCTAGGGAAGCTGCCTTATATTAAGTTGACAGAGACTCTAATTCAAATCTGATTTACACTATTTTCAGAAAATCAGGCAGGAAAAATAGTTGGGGTTTGGAGTCTGAAATGACCCAGAAGCCCTATAAACAAAACCCCATGGAGCCTTAATATATAGCATGTTTTCCTAAGACTCCAAGCCCTCCTTACAGCCAAAACACTTACCGAGTTTTCTAAAGCAAACACTAAACCTGCACACAGTGAAAGAGAGAGATCCCTCTGGCAAAAGGAACAAGGCTGCTTCCTAAAGTGCTTTTGCTATTAATTACCAACAAGTGAAAAGCCATGTACAGACCTTGCTTCACACCACACCTACACCTTGAGTCTCATGTAACTGGTATTACTACAGAAAATTGCCTGATTGCTTTGTACATGATAGATCAGAAAGGGTAGGCGCTCCCACAAAAATATAAAATGGCTTATATATAGTACCCATTAGATTTCAGGTATTTTTTTCCAGAAGGCCAGAAAATCCTACATATTGGTAATCATTTGAATTCAATCTTCAATTTTCCCTGAAAATATTTCAGGTGGCCATTAAAGTTGGATGGAGAGAAAAATGTGTCAGACTGTTTTTGAAAACAATACATTATCCTGAAAATAACTTTGTGGGATTTTGGTTTATTTTTTCAAATATTTCGCAATAGGGGAAATGTACTCCTAAATACATTAATTTTCATAATGAGCTTTCTATCTACACCAACAGTAATAAGCTGTCATTGTTTAAATCATGTGTCCTGAAGGAAAACTATTTCTACAATCCTGTCTGTACCTTATACCAACAAAATGAGGCACAGGAGTTCCTTGTCAATTCATTTCCCAGTCAATCACTGTTTGGGAGTAGAAAATGAAAGAGAAACTGAAAAAAAGGGAAGGCAGTCAGAAAATTAATTAGTTCATCAATCATCCACACACAGATTCAGTTGCATGTTGAACACCAGAAAGAGAGTCAGGCAAAAGATGCTATGGTTGCAGTGGGACCCTCCCACTCCAAACCCTTAGTATCCCCCTGACCTGATAGAATCACTCCCATCTCTTCTGAACCTGATTTGCTAAATCATTCATTTGCTGTGATGAGTACAGTGCACGTGACAAAGTTTACCAACTACTTCAGGAAATATCTATCCTATGTCCTGCACACACCAATCCCAGATCTACTAGAGGCCCAAAACAATACCTATGTAGGATAGCACAGTGGCATGCACGCTTCCATTTGGGCCCAGAAATGGTACAAACGCTTTCATGCAGTGCCAGGCTTTGTCTAACAGCCCAAGAAAAAGTTTACTCCTTCCAACCCAAGACCCTGCAAATGCAGCTTGCTTATTTCATACCCAAGTTGGCAGCCCAAGGCAGCTCAGGTGTTTTCATCTTTAGAGCTATGGATCTCAGTTAGTGTAAGCCAGACTTGCTGGAACAACTCTATTGGCACTCATGCAATTAACTCATGCACAGGTTCTCCATTCCTCACATCTGAACATGTCTTTCCTGAACACAAGCATCCAGAACAAACAAGACAATTTCAGATGAAGCTCAATTGGTGAGCAAATGTTTATTTTTCCTAGCCTTACTAAAGCTAGCGTATGTAGCACATCCTAGGATCACATATGCCTTTTGCAGGTGGCTTTTTGCCTTTAATAACTATTACTCATAAGACCTTCCCTTCATCTGCTTCCCTTCAAAGCAACTGGCAAAGTCCCAGATTATAAAAGCGAGTATTTTATTATTAGTGTAAACTAATAATAGTGGGAGTGTAAACTCCCACTCTGAACTATCAGGTTTTCTCACATGATTTAACCTGTCCATATCCTCCAGTTCTTCCAGTATAATATGCCAAACATCAACTGCCTTGATAATGCTGTTACCCTGCAAGTACTGCAATAATGTACGCATTGCCATTGCTAATGACAGGCTGTGTAGTGAGTTTGTAAGGACTCAGGACTGAGGCTTGTCAAGGTTTGCTCTGTCTGAGCTTTCCTTGGCCTGTCAGCAGCCTCAAATTTTCTAATTGGCTAGCTAGCTGTGACTAATTTGGTCTACTTTTCTTTGGCATTGTATGGAGCCACCCAGGTTTTATGACTGTTATATCAATGTACTATAGAGGAATACAGGACTGGTATCTTAGCAAAGGCCTTGGGAAGTGGTGGCATAGGAAGCAGTATAGACAAGTAAAGGTAGGAGAGATATGAGATGGGGCACAGGCTTGACAGTGAATACCCCTCAGCTATAAACAACTTGCCCATGGCCAGATAAAGAAATTAAGACCTGGAGTTAAGGATACAAGAGTAAGAAAGTGAATGCAGAAGTAGTTTCCACCATACTTAAAAGGTGCTATAGAAGTTTGGATAAAACATGGAGCTGCAGACTAATGAAGAAAGAGAAACGCATAAAAGCAGGTCAGCAAACAAAAACACAGCCACAAGTTGATCCTAAAATAAGGAAGAAATCATCAACATGAACTTCCCCCTGGCTGAGGATCCCAGATGATGACAAATCACTATAACCATCCCCACAACCACCACCATACTGAAATCTTAGGGCCAAGAAGAGCTGGGAAAGGGTCAGCATAACATTAGAAAAAGTAGTTTAACGTAAGTGTATGCACAATTTTAACTGTAGTAGTAGTAGTAGAATTATTAACATCTGAGTAGATGTAGTTATTACAGAAAAATAACATATCGACACTAACAGTGATTCTTGGATTAGACTTAAGATTTCAGTTCACTAACAACAAATTTTTTACTTTAAACAAATATACATAAAAGGGCTGTTTCCTCTTTGCCAATAAACAATATTTTGAGCATAACTATGACTCTCTACATAGTCTTTTACTACACTATCATTTTCATCTTATGATCATGAATAAATAAAATGCATCCAAAATGCAGACAAAAAAAATTCCTGTAGCCCATTATTTCTCTTCACAACACTGCTACTTACCCATTTTAGAACTACCTTTTGCATTAATCCTTGTTTTTTCTGCTTGAATGAATAATTTCTCATCAAGTCCCACAACAAATGCTTTAATAAATTACAGTTTGATTAGTCCCAGATTAGCCACATCTACAAAATCAGTTTTTAAATGAGGTAGTGTGGGACATCAGTCTCCTTCCAGTAAACACATGCTGTGTTTAATGAAACTTAACATTTACCTCTGCTTCTTAAATTATTCCCTTATTCAAATTTTGTTCTATTTTGCAGCCCATCAGGGGCAGATTAACATGTCTGCAGTTATCTGGATCTATTTCTTTCCCCCTTTTTAAAGAAAAATATTATATTTATATAATGTATGTTTGCTATACAGCAGTCATACAACAGCATGTTTTAACCGTCTTAATGAATCCAAAATGTCAAGTGCCATTTTTACACTACTCTGACATGAAAACACACAATTCTCTCTGTAACAGAGAAGTTAAGAGCATTTGGCTTTTAGGAGTCTGACCTCTGTAACAGTTGCATAAACTCCTGCTTCTCCTGATGAATCTCTCTCATTCACCATATGGTTAATCCTTATGTCCTACCTGTCCTAGTCAGACCTTTGTGAACTGTAATCTTCCAACTGTATGCTCCCTCTTCCCTCACATACACACACATGTGTTTGAGTCTTTGAGGACTAGAGGAAAAAAAAAAAACCAACTATAAAAAGGTATCAACAACCAATCAACTAAAATAAACCCCTCCCAACTGGATTTGCTTTTGATTTCCTTCATAAAAATAGGTTTTGGTGAGTTTTAACAATCTAAACTTAGCAAACTTCTGGACTTGCAAGACATTACTTTCTTGGATGATCAGTACCATTTTCTGAAATTTCTGAAAGCTCCTGATATCACTTTAATGGGTTGATCCCCTGTTAGGTTTGGAATTCCTTTGTACAGGCTTTTTTACCCACTCTTTTCCTTGAGGAAACAAATTTTAGGGTTTTTGTTTTTTTTCCTCTACATCCATACAATGAGATTTGAAACAACCCTGTATTAAATATCTTTCATTGGTCCGATACACACGATCAGTTTCCTTAACTTCTTTAAAATCAACTATTAAAATTGAAGACTTTAATTAGATTTACATTCATGCATGTTGCTCAGTTGCTAGCTGGGATTAAATCACAACAATGTTCCCATGTAATGTAAACTGAATCAGCTTGTTAACACTTGATATAAGTGGTTATTTTTAAGGATGAGCTGTAAGGTTATAGTGAATTAAATTCTAAAATAGCATCAACTTTTTATAGTCCTATGGTAGGTAGTGGAGAGATCTT
>NDXB01007785.1:23518-52973 GCA_002631895.1 Agapornis roseicollis | reverse complement strand
GGAGTATTGTGTGCAGTTCTGGTGTCCTCAACATAAAAAGGACATGGTGCTGTTGGAACAAGTGTAGGGGTGAGCAACGAAGATGATCAGGGGACTGGAGCATCTCCCATACCAAGACAGGCTGAGAAAGTTGGGGCTGTTTAGCCTGGAGAAGAGAAGGCTTCTTGGAGACCTCATAGCAGCCTTCCAGTACCTGAAGGGGGCCTATAAGGATGCTGGGGAGGGACTCTTCATTAGGGACTGTAGTGACAGGACAATGGGTAATGGGTTCAAACTTAAACAGGGGAGGTTTAGATAGGGTATAAGGAAGAAATTTTTTCCTGTTAGGGTGGTGAGGCACTGGAATGGGTTGCCCAGGGAGGTTGTAAAAGCTCCATCCCTGGCTGTGTTCAAGGCCAGGTTGGATGAAGCTTTGGGTGGCATGGTTTAGTGTGAGGTGTCCCTTNAACAGGGGAGGTTTAGATAGGGTATAAGGAAGAAATTTTTTCCTGTTAGGGTGGTGAGGCACTGGAATGGGTTGCCCAGGGAGGTTGTAAAAGCTCCATCCCTGGCAGTGTTCAAGGCCAGGTTGGATGAAGCCTTGGGTGGCATGGTTTAGTGTGAGGTGTCCCTTCTTATGGCAGGGGGGTTGGAACTAGATGATCTTAAGATCCTTTCCAACCCTAACTATTCTATGATTCTTATTCCTGTTTGTTCAAATATTCAGCCTAAATAGTCAATCTTTCTATCTTAACACATGTGAGGATGTGATAGTGATTCCATAACAGTAAGTTTAGGAAACTGTGTAATGTTGAAATAGGGAAAGAAAAGATCATTTTAATAAAATGTTGGTTTTAATCATTTGTATCTTTAAAATATTCTGAGCTGCCATGGAAATAAACAGAATTTAATGATTTTTTACATCATTGAAGAACATAGAGAAGGAAGGCATTTGAAATGTCTAAGTTTCCCTTCCCCCGCCCCCCTTTCAAGCTCAGTCAAAATTTGAAAAACAGTGTTACTATTTGCCTTCCTTACACACTTTAAAGGAAAGTTTCTCCTTCATGTAGGCATTAATTTCATTGATACCGCTTACAAAGACTAGAGGTAGCAAAGTTGATGTATGTTGCTATTCTTTTCCACACCTCCAAATCTAATATTAATAATATGCTACTTCCAAAATTAGTTAAATATTTCTTAGAGACATGAGATGATCTTGCATTATGCCATACCTTCTGACGCTTAGTAGAGCACACATGCTTAGTTGCATGCAAACTAATAAAAAAGAGATGTCTTAAAGCATAGTATTTTGCTCAAGAGCCTTTGAATGAAATATCCTTGTTATTGCTTAAATGCATGGCTATTATAAAGCTATGCATTTAATATAATTATTTTCCAAATACCTGTAGGATTTTTTAGCTGAAAATTATCTTCAAGGTCGTCTTCTCTTATGGAGTATTCTGTCTACTGTCCACTGAGAGGTGTTCTGATCTGCTTCTTGTATCCATATGCAGCTTAATTATTTCAGCGTAAAGACATATGCTGAGATTTATGAAGGACTCTCTTCAGAACTCAGTATTATCATTATGTGCCAGTTTAAAAGTATCAGTGATCAGCTGGAGATTCTTGGTGCCCTTCAGTTAAATACGTAAGATGTGGGGGATACAGTAAACCAGATGTAATAATTAGGAGAATAGTTTAGCTGTTCATACTGCATACTATTTGCAACTGTGTGACCACTGAAGAAAAAGCAAAGCCAACCAAAGTCCTGTAGAAGTTCGAGTTGGCTTGCAAAGACAGCACCATGCACATAAATGTTAAAAACTTCAATGAGAAAATTACATAGGCATAGGTAAACAGTGTCAACAGTTAAGGAGAGGAAACAGTTTCAAACAATTTAATAGAGGAGATGGATTATAGTCAAAGAAAATGTGTTTCACCTTAAGGACAAAAGACAGGCAAATGCACCCTCCACCCTGAGTAGTTTTGTTTTGAATCTCTAATTAACAGAAATTACAGTGAAGATGAGAAGAAAAAGGTATTTAATGATTGTAATATAATGGCAAGGAAAAAATATCTCTGAAAGATTAATATATTCTGTATAGCCTAGTTTAATAGTAATGTACAATCAGTTAAAATATTCTATCATATGCCACATCATGGACTTCCAGCTTCTTAGAAAACCAGGATTTTCCCTGAGAAGATGAAAATAGGGTTTTTTGCACACTCAGCTAAATTGTTATGATGTTACTGAGTTCTCTGTATATCCTGCTTGTACTCAGGGTGCCCAGAGTGGCTTCAGTTCAAGACTGTTACTGTTGTGATGATTTGCTGTGGGTTAAGATGCCTCCTATTCTGTAGTATATTTTGGCTACAACATGTGAGGACCTGCAAGTGCATATGGTTGTTTCTGCTTATGTTTCGCAAAACTTTAACAGAACATTCCATCTTGTTCTGCTTTGGATCTGGATTAAGAAGAAAAGCATGACTGCAAAGGAGCTTTTGCCTCTGAGCCCTCAACCCAGCCTGGCACCAGGGAATAGAGTAGTTTATTTTCTGCCTTTCTGCATGACATCTAGAGGGTTGCCACACTGGGCAGTGAGTAAAAGATGTTCCTCTGGAAGAGTGTGGTTGAAGGGTGGTCAAGTATATTCTTGACTGGATTAGTCTACCATGACTTAAGGAGTGTGTGTTGTCTAACTGTAATGCTCCTTACTGTATTGATTTGTAGAGGTTTGTTTTTCATGAATCTTCAGACTAAAAATGTACTTTTGTGCCTAAGACAACAGGTGGCTATGATAACAATAGTATATTATGAGAGGATAGCTTTGCCAGTGAACAGTAACTTTATCAAACAATCAGAATTATTTTCTTTTTAAAATAAGGCTCGTCAGGTTGCCAAGTTTGCTTTCCTCCTGTGGCCTGTCTTTAAACTACAGTGCTTAGCTTCAGGATATGTGCTTAGCAACAATAGACATACCTATGAAACGATTGAACTTGCTATCCTTTCTTCATATTTAAATACATTTCCCTTCTTCTTTTTACAGTTTTCTATCTGCTTCATATTTTGAACTTCTTGGATTCTTTCCTGTGATCTAACTTGAGAGACAGGTACAACATGAGAGACACTTGGACAGATTTAGAAAGCCAGTCCTCCATTTTACATACACATCAATGTATGCCCATCTGCACAAGCGCCCTTAGTTGTAGTCATGAGCAGTGACAGAAGTGAATTCAGTGCTTGGAATCACAGAATCTTAGAAAGGTTTGGGTTGGAAAGGGCCTTAAGATCATCCAGTTCCAGGCCCCCTGGTTGGGCAGGAACACCTCCTACTAGACCTGGTTGCTCAAGGCTCTGTCCAACCTGGCCTTGAACACTGCCATGGATGGAGCATACACAACTTTGGGCAGCTTGTTCCAGTGCCTCATGACCGTCACAGTAAAGAATGTTTTCCTAAATCTCCCCTGTGTAAATCTGAAGCCATTACCCTTCATTATCCTATCACTACAGTCCCTGATGAGGAGTCCCTCTCCAGCATCCTTGTAGGCTCCCTTCAGATACTGGAAGGCTGCTATGAGGTCTCCAGGCTGAACAGGCCCAATTTTCTTAGCTTGCCTTTGTATGGGTGGTGTTCTAGAACTTCACAATTAGCCATTTACTGAATTGATTTGCAAGCACTAAATGGAAGCTTTAGTTGAGGCCACACAAGCATGGCATGGCAATTAATCCTCTATTCTTAGACATCCTTTGTGTGAGTTTTGAGAATAAAGCCACAGGCTCACTGGTAAATGGTTACGTGATCACTTCTGTAGAGGATCAGAATTCCATAACAATTATTGAAGGTGTTAGTGACTCTCACACTGTCATTCATGAAATGTTTATTGGTGGTCTCTCAGAAGCTTAATGTTGGTGGGATGTTGCAGTGTTCTAAATGCTAATTTGAAGCAAAAGAAGCTAATCTTAGTTTTTAATATTGTTTCTCTTCATATGCATTTCATTTAAAGATATCATGGAAGAAGAGCTAAATGGAGGGGGAAGTAGGAGAACACAAAGGAGTCTTTTGTAAATGGCAAATATTACGCAAAAGTTTGAGAATATTTGTCAGGGTATGGAAAAGACAAGTGGCTGTCCTAAATGTTGTGCCTTAAAGATTGGAAAAGTTGATAATTTAGTGCACTACTCATTTCTATAGTCAGCTTTCAAGTAGGTTATATCTGAGAAGCTTTTCTTCTCCAGGTTATCTGACTCTTCCCAGGGATATTTGTTAAGTATTCCTTCAAGACAGGTGGCCTCTACTCCCATATTGGGTCTTCTCAAATAGGCCTGTCTGGGCTTTTGAGAAGTGATTATGGCAGGAAAAAAAAGGGAAGTATTAGAGTTTATCAAAGCCTGTTTTCATAGACTATGGCTAGGGAAATTTTGGCCTGTCTCAGTTTTTAATTGTTGTCTTTTTCAATGATGCAAATAATTTATTCAAGTTTTTATTCCAGGAAAACCATCAAAAATAACAGAAATATCAATGGTTAATCAAAGACGTCTGTTCCTAACAGACAAATTGTGTACTCATGCTCATGCATGTACATGCATGCTCATGTCCTGTATAGCCAGAGGGCAAGCGGTGGAGAGATTCTGTCCTCAGGCAGTGGAATTTTTGTGTGGATGCAGACAAATATCTGGAAAACAAACTTTGTGTTAAAGTAGAACCTGTAGTTGGTCTCCTGCACTTTTTGTTGTTTCTTTTCATCCTGCTCTAAAGCTGCAGATATATTGTTTCCTGACTTTCTGCCAGAGCCCAACATAAAGTCTCTGGCTACAAAGTGTAAGAGATTAAAAAGAGAATGACTTTTGAATGAGGAGGCTGCTTTAAATTATTCAGAGATCCTCCCTCTTCCTCTGTTCCTTTTCTTGATGTTTTGGATCAGCAGCACATTTCTAGCTGTAAATGTCTTTAGAAAATATGTTTTAAAGGAACAACTTCAGTGTGTAAAAAACTTTGATACTAAAGCATAAAGAAGTATTTTTTCTCCAATTCCTGTAGTGTAATAGACAACTGTCTCTGTTTCATTTGGAAATAGGAAGAATCACGAAATATACAAGTTCTGCATAATCTTTTAAATCCTTTTTAAGGAAAAAAGCCTTTTTAAGGAACAAACATATGAGTGGGACTTGCCACAGTAACTGGTTTAACTTCAAACTTTTGGCATCAGGGTCCATTTGCTGATCCTTTTGTCAGTGAAAAATATGCTTTTCTAAGAGCTCCCTAGGAAGAGAATACTCCCTAAGGGTGCTCAGGCATTTTGGAGAAAATAAAAACTGAGTTAAATCTTCAACCAAAACTTGAACTGGACCCAAACTTAACATTTCTTGAGGCTTGACAAGTTTGGAATGTTTCCTTCCTCTCCACCCTCATTACTTTTCATTTTCACGCCCCTCTGCATTTCCAGGATCTGTCCAAGATGTGAACTATGCATTGCCGGAATTCTGTACCAAAAAGGGGCGATATTTCTGCAATATATTTTGGCCTGCTTATAAGAAAAAAAATTCCCACAGAACTTAAGAGGGAACGCTGCTCAAGTTTTTGCAAAAATCAAAAGTATAGGTAATGCTTTAGTAATAATAGCAATTGTTTATAATTCAAGAAAATAATTTGCAACAATTTTCTCTCCTTTTCTGTGCCAGCTGTAATGCTGTTAACGTAATCACCTAAATATACTAGTAACATTATTACGTATATTTATGTAAATAACTGCAGTGGACTAAAATAAGAAATCAAGATTAAAAACAAACAGGATGAGAAATCTGAAAAAGAAAAAAAGTTACTTTCTCAAACCTTTTACATATGGCCATTCCTAATACTAGTCTGAATTGAAAGTTAAGAATTCTACATATTTGACTGAGATGTCGAGGTGCTCTTCTTGTAACCTTAAATGAACTAAGACTCTGACAACACATTCTCCACTTGCCTCTTACACATTTTTCTCAGTCTGTGCTCTGCTAGTTTCTGAATGCAATAAAATCTTCAACATGTCAGACACTGAGTGTAAACCTAAATAGCTCTGGCTTGCAGATATCAAACCAGTGAACCAAGCTCTTGAGAAATTCACCCTGTAAAACTTGCATTGATAGCTGGAGGTTTTCACTAGTGAGATTCTATTATATGAGTTATTAATGCTAAGGACTTACAGTTATGTTGTGATGATACATTGCCATTCTAATAAAAGATAAAAAATAACAATAAAAAAGGATGTATTTCTCAAATTTAAATAAATTTGAAAACATGGCTTCCTTAGGGACCAGCAATCTTCACAGATAGAAGATACACTTACTTTCTGACATCCTGTCTGGTTCTTCTTGACAGCAGCGATCCTGAAATTGCTATGGGCCTTTGAAAAAATTAAGTGGCTTTGTTTTATTTGTTTTTAAATATTATTTCAAAGAGCTAGCTAATTTTTTCCCTTCTGATTATGGTGGCTGCCAACATTTTTGTTGCTTATCTATAATATATCTCCAGAAGTTGTTTTTCATTAGGAATGGGAATAAATTTCCAAAAGGCAAGAATTCAAGTAAAAAAAGAAATTGAAATTATAGGTGGAAAATAAGATGGGTTACTTGGTTTGATTCTACGCCATTGCACTCTTGTGGGCAGCAGATGAGGGTTTGAGAGTGCTGAGCAAGTCCTTTGTGTTACCTAATGATACCTGACTAATAGATTTTACTTACTGAGGTTTTTTCCATTCTCTGATGAAGTTTGCTTGACCTGTACAGGAATGTTGTGTCTTTGCACTGTTAGGTAGAGTACGTACAGCAGGTCTGCAACAATGATGGTATGGATGCATTCCCTGTGTTTCTCATTTTGTGGTTCTTGCCTGTGGCTAGGATTGAGCCTATAAGAAAATTTTCTTTTTCAGCCTTATTTGCTTAGGCTGAGATGCAGAATGGCAGCCTATGAAGTCCAATAGCCAAATGCCTTTGTTGTGACTGAACATGCACGTTGAATATATCTACACAAGTGACAAGTAAGGACAATCCCAAAACCACTGCTGGGTCCCTGAAACTAGAAATGTTGAACTCATTTATCTTAAAGATGAACAATTTAGCATGTACCTCAAGTGGATCTGTCTTCTTTACAGGCACCTCCTCTTCCAGATGACTATTCCACCAGATTAACTGTTAATCATAGTTTTTCCTGGCTGTGTATATAGCCAGGTTCTTAGCTTTCGCAAGTCTGCAGAGCTCTGTGAAAGAGTGAGTGCTATGTTGATTTAGATTAGCTGACAATTTTGTGTGCAGTGTCAAAATTGCTTTTCCCGGGCCATTGGTGTTAGCCACTTTTCTTGCCTTTCTCCTGATCCCTAAAAAAAAAATAGGCAACTCTTCTTTCAATGAAACTATACATTTTCGTATGTAGAAGGAAAAATTGCACAACCCAATATGTTCCATCTAATTAAGCTGGCTAACCTGTGCCATAGGTTTCTTTTGCCATCAGCTGAGAGCGGTGGACAGTCTTCAAGGGGCAGGCCAGAGTCTTTACATTGACAGTACAGAAACTGAGTAGTCTTTTTTCTGCTAAAGCATGTCCCTGATAACTAATGATATGCAGCAACTCTGATTATCATGGTTTATAAGGTGATGCTTCTGTCTCTTGCATTTAACAAATTTCACTTAATTTGAGGGCTTACACTGAATCATCTCAGAGGCCTTAAACAAAGCTCTAAAGCTCTTTGGAATTCTGTTGGTTTGACTAGAGAACCTTGAAGGAAAGTCCTGGTCCACTTTTTTTTTAATTAAAAAAATCTTGGACTTCCTGGTTCATGAGAGGTGATGTCCTCTGAAAGGGGAAAGCATCACAGAGTAGTGCTAGTGGAGAATTATTGCGCATATCATGAGCTGAAGACAGACACAGGGTTTGCTTTAGATTGAAATATTTAGAACTGGAAATAAAAATAATTTTATTGCCAGTTATGAAGTTTAATAAGGAATTAAGATTGCAAAATACACTTAATTTTAACCATTCACAGATGCAGTTGCTGTGAGTGACTCTAATGACTGTTAAACCTGTGCAATTTGCTGAAGCAGGGTACATAGAATGTCTGCTTCTTGTGTATGCAGGTTGGATGCATGTTCTATATCATCTAATGAATTATAATAAAGTATTTATAAATAGAAGAACAATAAAAAATGTTACCATATGCTCAAAGTAATGATCAGGCATTTACCCTTCCTCATGAGAAAATGTTTTGGATTCAAGCTTGTTGTACCATATGGACACAGATGAGAAAAGAAAACAATTATGTGTGTTTCATGGGAGTGTAGAATTTTCACTTCATTATGGACAAGAAGAAAGGAAAAATTGGTCAAATAATCAAGTTTCTTAAAAATCTTTCTCAAACTGAAAAGCCTCATTGCATTTATCACAATGTGAATTTTTCACCTCTGACATCAATCTTGCCAGTAATGTAACTCAGGTGCAGTTACCAGTAAATAAGTAAACTTTATCACATGCTTTTAAAGTTATTTGGATATAGGACTTTTGTTTTCCTTGAATCTGCATTATTTAGGGAGAGAGAATTTGCAATTTATTTCTTTTCAATTTTATGGTATAAGTTTAAGGTCCAAACTCTTAGACTGTGTGGAAATTGGCAGAACTTCACTGGAGGTAGAAGAGCTCTGCCAGTTCAAACCATCTGAAGTGTCACCACTTATTTGCTTTATCCTAATGATGTTGTTCAAAAATGTCGTGACTGAAGGCAGATACATTATTTGTAATATAATCCCGAAGTTTGGTGTAGAAAATGTTTCTTTTATATCACACCAAGTCTGTCTTAAATTGCTCAAGTTAAGCTGAAAATGAAAAAACATGAAATAGAAAACCCCAGAAATAGGATGATTCTGTTTTATTATCTGAGTGCTTAGCACTTTGTGTGAATGGTAATGTTTTTCTTAATATATAAGGCATAGTTTCTGCATGATTTCAGTAGTCTTTTTCTTCTTAAAAGAGAAATGAATATTTGGATAAGTTAGTGAAGCGATAAGGGGAACAAAAGAGTTTTTTTTCCTCTTCAGAGATAATGAGGGAAAGCAAGTGCCCAGAACCAAGTGTCTCTGTCAAGCAGTCAGTCTTTTAGGGTCCCAAGAAATAATAAAGGGGAAAAACAAACAAAGCAACTCAATGAAACAGAACCAACCCCCAAACCTTGCCTGCCTAAAATAATAAAATAAACTTAAATCCCAGACAGTATTACAGTGCTTGCAACTTTCCACTCTGAAAGAGATACAAAGTTTTGTATTGCTATAATGATTCAAATACATGAGTTTTTGAAAATGTATTGAAGTAGCATGGGCCATTAGGAAATTCCATTTGATACTTATGCAACAACATCCTTTTTCCAAAGATGAATTAATGGAAGTTTTTTGGAATTTCGCTATGCCTCTTTTATCTCACTGACAAAGTCTAAGACCTAAGCAAGATCGGTAAATTGGTCCAGTAGGAAACTAGAAAGTACTTATGGTATTAGCATTGATCCCACAGAACGTAATCATAAGGCTGTCAACTCTCTTCACAATCAGTAAGTTAGTAGGATAGGTGTGTATTTACAGGTTAATTTGAAGTTTAAATTTAACCAAACCTTACAGCAATGAGGGATTTTGTTATGGATTCCACAGATATTACTATAGGTACTCCTTAAACTGCAAATTGCTTAGTACTGTGAATAGGCAGTCTTTTATACATGCAGGCATGCATTCTTCACACTTGGCCATGTGTTGACACATCATATATATTTTTTCTGCAGTGAATAGTGCAGCTACCATTCATTTCCCCTCACACCTGCTGGTAAATTCCATGCTTTTTCCATGTGAATTTTTATTCTGGCAATAAAAAAAATAGCCTTACCTTTAGAGATCAAAGTTTTGCCTTCACTTGGAAGCAGTGTATTCTTGATTTAGCCATCCTGAGTTAATCAGCAAGAAATAGAAATCCAGTCAAGACAAAGTGACTTGTGGTTTTCTTATCAGTTAGATGGTCAATCAGCCTCAGTACTTCATGGGTATGCAGCAGAGTAAATTGCATCCAGGAAGATGGTAGTTAACAGGATGGTCAGCTAGTGGCACTATAACTATATTGCTAGAAATTCCTGATATAGGTAATTTAAACCTAGCACAATTAGACTTAGAATATGCTACGGAGTCATGATGTATTCATGGACATGACTTATGTTTTTAAATGTAACTCAAAAAAATGCCTATCATAAATAAATTTCCCACTGAATTTCTGAGTCTGTGAAGCCATGCTTAGAAGCACACCCCAAAAGCCAAGGCTTCCAGTGTTAGCACATGAAATCTGAAAGCTCTGTAGCAGTGAATTCAGCTGACGCTCTTGGAGCCACAGTGTGCATTTCTTCAGGTACAGGAGGAGCTGTGCTGGTGTTGGGGCTGGTGTGTCCTACTCTCCAGGCTTCTGGCTCCACGATATTGAGTCTGGAGTCTCCAAGAGCTTCAGGCTAGCTTAAGTTCAAGGTTTTGGAATTTTACTATAAGCCATTGAAGACTTTTAATGCCCCGGTGCTCAGAAAATCGAACATAGCATGGCTGGCTGGAGCTACAGGAGCCTGGGTCCCAGCCAGGAACCAGCCAGGCCCTGGTGGGTACTCTGCCAATGCACTGATGAGTGTCTGTTGAATCAGTGACATTTCTGCAAAATATTTTAACTTTGCAAAATTGTCATACCAGTTTAGTCAGAAAATTCACAGCAGTTCTATTTATGAACGTTTTGTGGGTATGTTTAGGTTTCTTTTGGTGTATAATTCAACTTATAATTTTGTTGAATAATTTTACTTATTGAAAGGGAAGATGAATTAAATACTCTTGACATTTGCTTCATTACCCTGGACCTAAATGTGTACATCTGCTGAAGGAATGCGTAACATTAAATTTTCAGCTACCTTTAGTAATACCAACTTGGATCAATTGATACCTGAACAGGAATGCTTACTTAACACATTGGTAGAAATCAAAGTGCTGATTCTTTCTTATTGAAATAGCCTTCTTTGATTTTCTTTTTTTTTCTTAAATCCTTGCTTTAGGGGCTCCCTAAAAAGGTGAATATATACAAAACAAACAACAAGAACACTAGGATTTTTTTTAACTCATGAGATATCAAGTCTATAACTTTTGATTACTCAGAAATACACAAAAATAAATGCAGATGAGGTTAAGAAAGACCTAGAGGAAGTGAGAGAATATTGTCTGCACTAATGTGCATGAATAAAATTAGCTTTGAATCACAACAAACGTATTTTTAAACTTAGATGTAAAATCTTAGTTTCTATAGTCTCTCTTCTGCTGTTCACTTCGCAAACACATTCATGAGATTAGCTCACTGTGAATGCGTGTAATCTGTAAATCACTCTCAAGTACTCTCTGTAAAAGTTTGTACGCTTTTATCTTAATTTCTCAGTGGAAGCACTTTAAATTATTTGAACATTCATATCTCAGTACAGATTTTAAAAAATGAATTACTTTTAAATTCTTTAGTCTGATGTCTGATCATACTTCAAATGTACCTTTGTCTACATTTTACTCTTAATAGAATTCTTCTGTTTTTTGGCACACTTCATTAGTACTTCCTTGGGTACTTGGAATTGTCCAGTGGTCACTGGTTTAGCTTCTAATACAGTTTATTCTTACTATACCTCTTCAGGATATATTAGCCTCTTTGGGCATTGCTTAATTTTTTCTTGAATAGTGTTAAAAAAACAGTTGTGTGTTCCAACAGTTGAATAAAGTATTGCAGACAGCTTTTGTATTGCACATACTCCTTTTAAGCTCAACTGAACTTCTGATAATGAATGTGTTTTTGTCTGATACCAGCCCATGTCCATCTCTGTTTTATCAGGTGAATCTTTCACTTTAGGTTTATCATAGAATCATAGAATAGATAGGGTTGGAAAGGACCTTAAGATCATCTAGTTCTAACCCCCCTGCCATAAGCAGGGACACCTCACACTAAACCATGTCACCCAAGGCTCTGCCCAACCTGGCCTTGAACACTGCCAGGGATGGAGCTTTTACAACCTCCCTGGGCAACCCATTCCAGTGCCTCACCACCCTAACAGGAAAAAATTTCTTATATCCAATCTAAATTTCCTCTGTTTAAGTTTGAACCCATTGCCCATTGTCCTATCCCTACAGTCCCTAATGAAGAGTCTCTGCCCAGCATCCTTATAGGCCCCCTTCAGATACTGGAAGGCTGCTATGATGTCTCCACGCAGCCTTCTCTTCTCCAGGCTGAACAGTCCCAACTTTCTCAGCCTGTCTTGGTATGGGAGATACTCCAGTCCCCTGACCATCCTCGTGGCCCTCCTCTGCACTTGTTCCAACAGTTCCATGTCCTTTTTATGTTGAGGACACCAGAACTGCACACAATACTCCAGGTGAGGTCTCATGAGAGCAGAGTAGAAGGGCAGGATCACCTCCTTGGACCTGCTGGTCACGCTTCTTTTGATGCAGCCCAGGATACAGTTGCTTTCTGGGCTGTGAGCACACACTGCGCTCATGTTCNCATGAGAGCAGAGTAGAAGGGCAGGATCACCTCCTTGGACCTGCTGGTCACGCTTCTTTTGATGCAGCCCAGGATACAGTTGCTTTCTGGGCTGTGAGCACACACTGCAGTCAGCTCATGTTCATTTTCCCGTCGACCACCACCCCCAAGTCCATCTCTGCAGGGCTGCTCTGAATCTCCTCCTTGCCCAACCTGTAGCTGTGCCTGGGATTGCTCTGACCCAGGTGTAGGACCTTGCACTTGGCATGGTTAAACTTCATGAGGTTGGCATCAGCCCACCTCACAAGCGTGTCAAGGTCCCTCTGGATGGCATTCCTTCCCTCCAGCGTATCCACTGAACCACACAGCTTGGTGTCATTGGCAGGCTTGCTGAGGGCGCACTCAATCCCACTGTCTATGTCAGTGTCAAAGATGTTGAACAAGACCGGTCCCAACACCAATCCCTGAGGAACACCCCTTGTTACTGGTCTCCAGCTGGAAATTGAGCCATTGGCCACAATTCTTTGTGTGTGGCCATCCAACCAGTTCTTTATCCACTGGGTGGTCCACCTGTCAAATTGATGTCTCTCCAATTTAGAGACCATTATATATAATGTCCTTCTGTTCCCTTCACATCTTGTTATGATATATTTTCAGGTATTTGGTTTTATCCCATTGATGTTTCTTTTGTTGGGTTTGAACTTCTCATGTCTTTCTGAACTGTATCTATGCATTTCATATTCTGTGTTCTGATATGAAGAGATTTTTCTGCATGAGAATCCTTGCTATTTTGTGAGTTGTTCTCTCAGAATATTGTAATCTACAGAAGACCTAACACTAGGGCCTCTGATATCACCCCAGCGATAATTATTGTGAGGAGCAGAGTAGTGCAATTTTTTTTCTGGTTTAATAATTTGCATGTTTTTTTTCCTGGCTCTAAATCTTCAGCTAGGTGAGCTCCCCAAAACATACAAAAGATTCAAAATTCTCTTTCATTTAAAGAATCCCTGAATAGTTAATATTCCCTAATTCAGAAACTCAGTCTCTGTATAGTTCTGACATGAGGCTTGCTTTTTAAGACGAACAGAAGAGCGTGCTATGCAAACAGAGGCAGACATATGTATGCCAAATGGTAAAGGATCTACCACAGGTTCTTTTAGGTGAATATTACATTGTTGTTTCCATGGAATTAATGAAAGAGATTACAAATTTTGTTGCATTTTACTTTGTACATTCAGTTGAAAATGAATACTCAACAGCTTTGCTTTTTGCCCACAGTTACACTTCTTTCAATAGAAGCACTCTTGTTACATGTATGTTCTTGTACATACATGTTCATGCTACAGAAGTTGTCAGAGAACTTGGAGTTCACTTGGAACAATTTAGTACCTCCCTGAAAGAAAAAAAATGCCCTATCTTCATCAGTTTCTCCACTGATAACTCTGGTATCAGTTTATACTGGCCTGAAGAACTCCGCTATTGTCAAGCCTTTGCTGGTCTTTATATATAAACTTATTTCATGCCACTGAGCTGCTCTTTCTCCTCTTGTCCTTTCTGTGTCATCCTTTTCAACAAATGATGGTCTAATGGAATGGTGATAGAAATCAAGCGCTTAGATCTTCCCCTATCTAGATATATTTGTATAAAACCAGCTTGGTGACCACCCACATTATGTAGGTTTTATCCCAGAAAGTAACATTTAAGATCCATGATTCGAAATTGTTCTTTACAGGTCCAGAAATTGTGATAGGTCAGCAAAATATCTGCCAAACCTGAAAAGAATTCATGGTATGGCTAGATCATGCATAGCCTAGGATTTTTGAAAGTCTTTATTTTGAATAGGCTTCTATATTAATTGAATTTGAAATACACTAACCTCATATTAAGCAACTTTAAGGTCTACATCATAATAGCTTAAATATGTAAATTTCTTTTAGAGGCTTGTATTCATTTGTTTCTTGCTTTATGATGCTGAAGCTTCTTGGAAGGCTGTTTCATATTTAATCATTAGGAAAATTTTGAGCTTGTTTAGAGTCTTCTTAGTTCTCTCAAGGTCACAGAGTATCCCTTTAACCTCTTAATGTGCCTGAAAATGCCCATGTGATAGTTTTCTACTGCCTATTGTCAAGACCCCTGGTATTGGTTATATTCCACTGTAATAAGATGACTTGTCTTTATTCAGAAGCTTCCTCTGGCACAGAGATAGGAATTGCACACACTAGAAGTATACAGGGCTGCCTTGGCAACCAGTTAGCTTTCTTTCCCCCTCTTTCCTCATATCAAGCCTATTCTAAGCAGAATTCTGAACATAAACCTGTTTTCCCACTAAGATTTCCAAAATAGGTAGCACCATGTCACCACTGTGTTACCAGCTTGCTGGTAGACTTCCTAGCTTAGTCTGCCAGAGCATAACCAGCATTGTCCACCTAATGGTTAAGTCCCTGAGGAGGGTTTATTTAGTTAAGATTAGTTCTGATTTTTTCAGGTACTGTGTTTGCTGTGGTACCCATGATTTGTTGTTTTTTGATTTTGGTTTTGGAGTCCTCAGGCATTTAAGCCTTTACACTGTAAAGGAAAGTTCCTGCTTCTTCCTGTTGTATATCCTTGTTTGGGAGCACTAGGAAGCATAAGACAAAAGGCATGGACCTAAAGAGGAGTCTTGCTGAAAACAAGTTGGCTTTATGTGTACCTAGAGGTACATCTGGATTTACAGTACAAATTGTATTGAAGACAGAAAGAATTCCAGACTTTAGAAAACCAGCTGCCTTTTGGTTTTTTGTTTGTTTATTAATGGCTGGGAATATTAACAGTGAATTTTAAATTGTCAGAGAAAAGAGATAGTGCCATTTTGAAGAAATTATATGTGCTTTAAAAATAAAACTATGGCAAAATGTTATTCTTTCTGTAGCTATCCTGTTTGAAATTAAGTACATTTCCATGGTAATACCAGTTCAGAAAATGGAGGCAAATCCTTTATTGTGGTTCTACTGACTGCTTGCCTGAGAAAAGTAACATCTTGGTTGTGTGTAAGTAATGAGCTGTTGGAGCTGAGTCCCACACTTGTTGGGAGTGACAGATGTACTGTAAATATACCACAGGTTTCAGGATTTTGTTTGGTCTCAAAATATGCTTTAAGACCATGATAACAATAGCATTATTATGGTAATGTATGTATAGCAATATATGTAAGATGATTTGTGAACGAAAGCCAAGTCATCATACCATTAATAATTACTATAATGAAAGCTGTGCAGAAACCAGGCATTAGTATTTGTACATAGAATTAAACCATGTTCTGATTCAGACATCTCAAAACATTTGGGTTCAAGTCTTAGGAATGGGCATGAGGACAATGTTTTGTTTGTGTTTACTTTCCTATAAACTAAATTGTGGACTTGTAGCCAAGACTTGTCAAATTACAGAAGTGGCTTCACATTTCCTTAGTTCTGAATACTTAAAAATGTTCCCTTAATTTGTCTTAGCATGCTTTAACATTGAATCAGTCATAAATAGAGATACTGCTGCTTTACTTTAAAGTAAATCTTATTTTCTTTAGGTATTCCTGTGTGGATGTCAAAAAGTGAATTCTGTGGGTGTTGATAGTTGTGAAGAGATTATTACTATGATTCTGAAAATCCTTCTTTATGCTAGATATATTATCCTGGCAACTGGAGCTGTCAGATCTGCTAGCAGATGTAGAAAGGGTCACTTCCAGCACAGAAACAATTTGGACTGTTTTGCAGAGATTTGGTCCTCTTTTTGAAATTGTGATTCTTTTATATCCTTCTTGACACATATTTACAGCATGCATTTCAGTGTGTTTCTTTTCTGATATAGATTGCTTGTCACCATTAGTTTTGTGTTATGACAGCAGAGATTATACATCTTCTGACCAAGCTCTCTGTCTGATTTCCAGTTCTGATAGAAACATGTTTTTTTTGTCTTATTGTATATATATTCACTTTGAATTTGGTGAGCTTTATGCTCCTTTAATCTTAAAAAAAAAATGAAGCAATGATATTTAGAATTTCTTAAAGCCTACCATTGTGTTTTGTTGCTAATTTCCATTATGTATTTGGTAGTACCATGCAGTCCATGATAATGCCACATATACAATGTATCAAAGTAGAAATGAATTTAAATCCAAGAAATTTTTTTTCATATTTTAAATATACATTTAAAGATTCTTATCTGTAATCCTTATTAACTATAATACAAATATCAGTCCCATAGGTGTGCTTGAGGACTTTTTAAACCCTTCAACACCACTGAGGTCAAAATAAAGATGTCTTGTGTTTCCTTGCCATTATATGAGATTTAGATTTCAGTTTCCTCTTTTATTGCGCTTGCCAAGTACCCAGGAAGCAGTGTAGTCTGCTGGGGCAGAGTTAGTGCTAGCTGTGGGTTCTGCTTGGTGTGCTGTCTACAGGTGCTTCACATTATTTATTTATTTACACGTCAGCCAGCAGAACTGCATCTTTTCAGCCAAGCTTTAGAGCCTGCTGCCTCTGTAAGGCCCTTCCTAGATCCTTGATGTGTTTCTATAGACACTATGTTTACTAACTTCCCAGTTTACCAGCTCAGGAGGCTTTTGTGGCCATGGAAAATACAGAGCACACAGTGCTCAGAGACTTAGCATAGTTGTTAAACCAGTCATTTTCATATTAGCACCATGTCATTAGCATAGACACTCCCTTTTGTAACAGGCTTCTTAAAACTGGTGCTTGCCAAGAGTTGCTGCATTATCTAAGAGTGACTACAGATCCCTTTTTTTGAGACCTATCAGCAATTCAAGAAGCCAGAAGACTGAAGATGCTGTTTCATATATGTCATTCCCAAAGCTCAAAGAGAAAGTAGCCTTCTGACATCCGTGGTTTGTTAACACATTTAAGAAAAACAGTTTCATTTTATTGAGGGTTTGAAAACTTTTGTTAAGTAACAGACAAATAAGACATCAACAGGGAAATGTTAAATTTTTCATATGCTGTAGGTGATCGTTCTTGTAAGTTACATTAGAAGATACATCTATCAGGCCATTAAAGTCAGTCTTATTATCCAAATGGATTTATAAACATTAAATACATCTTCCCATAAACCATAAATAATGTAGCTCCATTTTGACCTTTCTGAAAGTCCCCATGAAACTGAAGGATGTTCATTAATAGTATTTTTGGCCAGCTTCCATGGTAGGCTGAAGGATTTTAAATGAGATTAGTTTCTATTTGCAAGATTATGGCTTCTCACCAATGGCTTTGAAACTGACTGAGTTTCTAAATTTAGAAGCTCTGTAACCCACAGGGGTTAAGCCTACTTGTCAAGTGAAAACATTTCCAAGAGTTGGGATGTGGCAGTCATTACCAAGTGTGAAAAACAGTGGTGGTGGTGATGATCTGGAGAGACTCTCTGGGGAGCTGTGTGAGTCTGGTGGTATAGAGGGTGGCAGTCTACTTCCAGCAAAACTAAAAAAAGCCCTGGTGGACAGGTATGGAAATATCCAATGTAAGAGATGATCTGTTTCCTGCCAAGCCATTTCTCGTTCTTCAGAAAATGCTCCCAGGTTCAATGTGTGTGCTAATCTTGCACAGAAAGAAAAATGAGAAGAAAAAACTTGTCATTTTTGAAAGATTGTCCCAGTTATGAAAACGAATGTAAAAGGAGTATTCTAAATGGACTGTTCTTTGTAGAGTAGAAACTAAAAAGGCAAAATACTAATGTTCAGCAAAGAATGAAATGGTGGGGTGGTATTGTTATGGTTGTTAGGGATGGGAAGAAACATTGGAGCAGCTGCTAAATGTAGCAGGCACATTCTCTTCAAGCTAAATGAGGGAACAGCTAAAGGCTTCTGTGTTTAGAGATAGTTGAAAATATTGAAACAACCCCTAAAAATTGAATTCATGTGTAGCGCTGTTCATTATTCTGTTGGAACAGTTTCTTGGTGGGCTGGAAGCTGAATGTGGAGGTAGGTGAAGGGCTTTGACTGCAACTGGGTGTCAGTATGTGTGAGGAAAAGGGCAGACATGCTACAGGAGCACACACAAAAGGAACAGGGAAGCTCCAGGTGCAACCAAAAAAAGCAGTTATGCTGTGAGCTAAGAGTTTTACGTAAAGTAGTTGCTAAAAAGAGGCATGAAGCTGTGAGCAAGGAAGCTGTCTCCTGCTGCTTGATTCCTGTTGTGTTAAAGAAAATGGGGCTTTAACGTACAATTTACTGTAGATTGCACTGAAGAAATTCTGGACTCCATCATCAGTTGCTCCTCTTGAGAGAAACAAGGACTTTGGGCCTGAATTTTGGATAGATGCCTAGGTCACAACTGTGATGCATTTTCTTTTAATAATGATGTTTGCTTATTGGATATTAATAAATGAATAAGCGGGACATTAACTGTTGTTATGCACTCTAACTACCAAGAGATGGACCCTGTTATAAAACCCAGTTTTATGTGGGCAAGACAAGCAGAAGGCATAAGGAGGTATGTGGTGTACAAGCAGAGTGAGCATTGAAGCTTTTGCAGCATTTCTGACACTCCAGGTTCTCTGCCACCATTCTTTTTCCTCACAAACTCTCATCCTTCCACCCTTTTGTTTTTCTCAAAGGCCATTTGTTGACTGAGTTGTCATTATGTGACTAGAGATGTCTAAACCCCAATCAGTCGTGCTTGCTGTGTTTCAGGTTTGAGTTTCTGCAAATAATTGAATTGAGAGCATTAATATAGCGCTGTATCTTTCTACTGATACTGCATTTTTAATTATTATATATATTCCAAACTGATTTATTAGCTTTTATAGTATCAGTATAATTAAAAATGAAACAAAAGCCCTTTTTAATAGCAATATGTTTCAGGTACTGTAATAATTGTAAACCTTCAGCTGGAAGTGGTTCAGCACCTCCCTATACGTAATTTCAAATGCACAAAAATATGAAGCTTGCTAGTTGCCAGTGTGGGAAGTGAACATTACTGTGACTTTGCAGCTGCTTTTCCTAAAAACAACAAACAAACAGTAAGACTCACACTTTTTACTGCAACTGAAAAAGAATATGCTCAAAGGGAGTATATTTATGCCAGAAAGAAGAATCCATAACCAAGATAATGCTGTCCTATGAAACCCGTGCCAAGTGCATTTACAACTATGATATGAAATTGTGAGAAGAAACACTTCCTCAGCATCCATTTTCAATATAGATTAAGCTGGAAAAACAACAGTGGAAAGAGATTTATCTATGACAAGTCTGTGTAGGTATGTAGGTATCTGGGTAAATGTAATAGTGGCCTTTGTACTATACTAGGCCAGAGGTAAAATGCATACATCAAAAAACCTACCTCAAAACACCCAACCCCAAAATTCCCAAACAGATATTTCCACTCATTAAAAAGAGCTCAGCTATTGTTGTGGTTTATGTTTTGTTTCTTTTATTTTTTGAAGTGCTCAGCATTTTATCATCTGTCCATCTTCTTTTGTACTCCACTGTTACTTGGTTTTATTGTCTAACCTCTGGGTCATTAAGAACATGTGTTTGCCTGATTGTTTCTCAAAGAAAATTTCTTGGAGGGGATGTTAATACCTTGCTAATACAAAATTGTAATTTTTTTTATGTGTCTAGGTGATATACAGCAGTAAAATATTAATATCAAAGGTGAAAGCTGCAGTGTAGTTTGTGCTGAGTGTCATGGAGAAGCTCCTCTTGTAAAAATAAAGTTGCTTGATTTGTTTCAGGTCATCTGGGTTAATCTTTACGTCAGAAAAATTCACAATTTTAAATTGAAGTATGTAATGTACGTAAGTTTCTTATATTTTCTTCCTTATATGCTTGTTGTTCAGCATAACTGCAGTAAAAATGTCTGGTCAGCCTATGTATAATTTGATGTTGAGAGGCATATGGAAGTCAGAAAAAATTATAAAGAATATTAATTTGCATGACTCATTCACCAAGTATGTATTTTGTTATTCTTTCAACTAAGCACTTACCGGACAAGTAGTAGGAACAAATATTTATGTCTCCTGATGAAGATCTTTTTTCCCCTTATTATAATCACCTGCAGTTCATACACTGTTATCTTTAAGTACCCAGAAACAAAACATGTACCATACAACAACAATACATTCTTTATTTGTAAAATGAGTCACATTGCTTCTATCCTGCTTCCCACAGATCAGAGCTTTAATAGGGATATAAATAAGAAACTTAACATATGTGACCTTCTGACCACACGGTGTTAAATTCCAGGGACTATATTGCTCCATCGCTTTTTTCTTTTATTTGAATGTGTATTCATCATAGTTCTGTCGGAAATTGTGTGATTCACAATTGATATTAGGTTATGATATGAATTACATTCAGATACACTCGGAGGAAAATTGTGGAGGAGCAATTCTCGCAAAGGATGTTGAAAACAGTTTCCACTTAACCTTCAAATGTAGTGGAAATGACACAATTGTATTTAGGTAAAGTTTTATCTTTGGGAAACATCTGCTTCTGTACAAAAACTTTATCTTTTTCTGGCCAGTGAAATAGTTTGTGTTAACATTTGGATCTTGAAATATGCAGTTCCACAAATGCATGACCACTGTGGCTTGATTAATGAAGTCTGCCAATGCAAATATTGTTTATTCTGGGAAAAAAGCCTCAAAATAAACCCACAGAAATGCTGCTGCGATGCAGATCCATATAGCTTTTTTTGGCTTGGAAATGTTCAGATATTTATTCTAAAAGTTTTTTAGAATAGCTTGATAGTATCTGCCTTTGAAACACAGGCAAACTCTATCAAGAGTATAGTTTGCTCTCCATCACTATTTGTAAAATAGTGATCTTATCTCATTTTATTAGAACACTTCAAAGAAAATGAACAAATAGAATGCATTTCTCTTTCAAGCCTACAATCAAGATGAACTAAGAATGCTTTAAGAGAAACATCTATCTGAGGCCTCCAGTTCAATCCTGCAATGCTGTGAGTCCCAGCTGTTTAGAGAGGAGTTTATCATATTTTATGAGCTGCTTCTTGAGCCTATATATTTTTGGCATTTCATCTAGAGTTTCTTCAAACACAAAAATCCCTTCCAAATTTCACAAGCTTTTCTATTTTGACACAACTGCTGTGATCACAAAACACACTGGCCATAAGACTCTCTAGAATATATTTCAATGTCCTTATTCAATAAAAGCTATTAAATCATGGAATCATAGAATAGTTAGGGTTGGAAAGGATCTAAAGATCATCTAGTTCTAACCCCCCTGCCATAAGCAGGGACACCTCACACTAAACCATGTCACCCAAGGCTTTGTCCAACCTGGCCTTGAACACTGCCAAGGATGGAGCACTCACAACTTCCCTGGGCAACACATTCCAGCACCTCACCACCCTATCAGGAAAGAATTTCTTCCTTATATCCAAACTAAATTTCCCCTGTTTAAGTTTGAACCCATTACCCATTGTCCTGTCACTACAGTCCCTAATGAATAGGCCCTCCCCAGCATCCTTATAGGCCCCCTCCAGATACTGGAAGGCTGCTATGAGGTTTCCACGCAGCTTTCTCTTCCCTAGGCTGAACAGCCCCAACTTTCTCAGCCTGTCTTGGTATGGGAGATGCTCCAGTCCCCTGACCATCCTTGTGGCCCTTCTCTGCACTTGTTCCAACAGTTCCATGTCTTTTTTATGTTGAGGACACCAGAACTGCACACAATACTCCAGGTGAGGTCTCATGAGAGCAGAGTAGAAGGGCAGGATCACCTCCTTCGATCTGCTGGTCCTCTTGATGCAGCCCAGGATACAGTTGCTTTCTGGGCTGCAAGCGCACACTGCAGTCAGCTCATGTTCATTTTCCCGTCGACCACCACCCCCAAGTCCATCTCTGCAGGGCTGCTCTGAATCTCCTCCTTTCCCAACCTGTAGCTGTGCCTGGGATTGCTCTGACCCAGGTGTAGGACCTTGCACTTGGCATGGTTAAACTTCATGAGGTTGGCATCAGCCCACCTCACAAGCATGTCAAGGCCCCTCTGGTTGGCATTCCTTCCCTCCAGCGTATCCACTGAACCACACAGCTTGGTGTCATCGGCAAACTTGCTGAGGGCACACTCAATTCCACTATGTCAGTGACAAAGATGTTGAACAAGATCGGTCCCAACACCAATCCCTGAGGGACACCACTCATCACTGGCTTCCAGCCGGACACTGAGTCATTGGCCACAACTCTTTGCGTGCGGCCATCCAACCAGTTCTTTATCCACTGAGTGGTCCATCTATCGAATTGATGTCTCTCCAATTTAGAGACAAGGATGTTGTTGTGCGACAGTGTGAAACACTTTGCACAATTCCAGGTAGATGACATCAACTGCTCTACCCCTGTCCATCAGTTCCGTGGCCCCATCGTAAAAGGCCACCAAATTGGTCAGGCAGGATTTCCCCTAGTGAAGCCATGCTGGCTGCCACCAAGCACCTTGTTGTTTTTCATGTGCCTTAGCATGCCTTCCAGGAGAATCTGCTCCAAGATTTTGCCAGGCACAGAGGTGAGACTGACTGCTCTGTAATTTCCCAGGTCATCCATTTTCCCCTTATTGAAAATGGGGGTTATATTTTCCCTTTTTCCAGTCTTCAGGAACTTCCCCTGACTGCCATGATTTTTCAAATATGATGGCCAGTGGCTTAGCAACTTCACTCGCCAGCTCCTTCAGGACCCGCTGATGGATTTCATCAGGTCCCATGGACTTGTGCACGTTCAGGTTCTTAAGATGGTCTTGAGCTAGATCCTGTCCTCCAGTGGGCCCAAGGTCTTCATTCTCACAGTCCCTGCGTCTGACTTCCAAGACTTGGGTCTTGAAGACTGAGGCAAAGAAGTCATTCAGAACCTCAGCCTTCTCCAAATCCTGTGTAGCCAGTTCACTCGAAAAAACTGATTTTAGTGTAGAAGATATCTTTACCTGAGCTGAGCTCTAAATGAGGCCGGCTCTTTGGCTGGAGTAGCTGGAATGTTGCTATATCTAAATAAGCCTAGTACCATCAGAAAAAACTGATTTTAGTGTAGAAGATGTCTTTCAGTCAGTTCAATTTCTACTCTTAGTTAGTCATGAGATCATATTTGGGATGCACTTGTTTGCACATTTTAGAATACTTTTTTTGAGAACAACAGTAGTGTTTTCTGAAGTCCATTCAGGACAGTGTTTTGAGTACAACTTCAGGAAAGACTAATGACATAGAACAGAACCATGAACCTTATGACTATGTGCTCTGTGTGTGTGTGGGGGGGAAGAAGACCTAAGGAAAGGTGACAGAGTGATATAAATTGACTGAAAATGGAGCATAACGTACTGCTGTTGGCTAGGAGAGATTTCAAGTGCAGAGGCTGAGGGATTTACTAGCATGTCTGCTTGCAAAATGAAAGCTTATGTTGCAGCCTATGTTTTCATATCAAAATCAAAAATTTGGAAACAAAATCGTGAGGCTCTAAGTCTGTTTCCTAGGTGACTTTTAATTCTTCTGATAATTCTGCCAGTGGTATGTAAAATGTGTTCAGGAAGAAAAAAACTACAAGGACAGTTAGTATTAACTAAAGTGACTTAAAGTGGCAGATACTGTGTTTACAGAACTGTTAGGAAAGCAGGCATTTTTTTCCTTTTTTTTTAATTTAATTTCTGAAAAAGCTGTTGGATGAATTACACGATCATGATCTCTGAAAGAATGCAGCATGAGGCAACAGGTTTACAGCACTGAATGTAGTTTCAGGAAGAAATCATCATTGGGAGTAAATCAACTTAGAGAGGTTGGGAATTAATGCTTCAAAATGCATATTTACCATTTAAATTTTATCTATCCTTATTATTGTGTAAGCATATAGCTTTTTCTGAAGCAAGGATAGAATTTTTGTTTGTTAGGGTTTTATACTATTTCATGCTTGGATTGACTGAATTCTGTCGTGAAAATACTTTCAGCAGGCTATATTGTGTTCCTGGAGAACACTATTGCCTCTATTGTGCTTAGTATTTAAAAGAGGGCTGAAGCACTCAGAGGATTTCTCTTTGTGCCAAAATTTACTTTTGGGTGAAACTAAATGTAGTGTCCTGTTGTTGCATATTAAGGTCGGTCAGGAGCATCCCTGGTTTCTGGTGTGCTGAGGGAGCAGTACGTGTGAAATGTGGACTCCAACTGTGCTGGTCTCTGGTCTCCTATAAAGCAGAATGATGGCACAGGTCTTTGTGATATACCATGGTCATTAGAAAGTGGTACCTAGGGAGAGAGGAAGAAATACATATTTGTCAATGAACTCTGGGCTTCAGGTTTTGGAATCAGAGGGACTGGCTCCCTTTTTAATATATCCATAATATTTTTGTCCTTTGAGGATTCCAAAGGTTTATTTGGTATTCTGTGGTTTAATCCATAATCTTAAAACTGCCTTTTGTTCCTGACCTATCCTGACATGAATTTGAAGAACTAAGAAGTAACTGCAATGATATTGCTTAAAACAGTATAATAATGCTTTCATTTAAGTAGAGAAAGGTCTATGACATTATTCAGGAATAACTTTTTCTGGGATATTGCATAGACACATCTTAATGTGCAGTAAGAACAGTTCTTTTTTTTCCACTGCCTTTTTCTCAGTATGCTGATTAATAGCTCATATGGGTCTGACATTGCTCTTTCCGAAAACAAGAACTTCTTCAGTGTTGCCACCGATATTTGCCCATGCATTTTCCGTTCATTGGGGGCTGTGTGTGCATTCCTTTTGCATGGGTTGCTATTCATTTGGCATTCTCATTTTCTTTGGAAACAGTCTGTCCAGTTAGGGTGAGCAATTCAGAATCAAGTCCTCCTCTAACACCCAGCTTAAGGCAGCAAACCCTGCTTTCCTTGTGTGGACTAAACACTTCATGGTGTTACATCATATTCTTCTGTCTTGTTAGGACATGTGATTAGCCCAGCATCACCAAGATGAAACTGTAATACAAGCTCTTTAGGTATTGACATGGCACTGAAACTTAAATCTCTACTTGTCACCATTTGTATCTTGTTGAGATTGATGTTTTGTGATGAAGTTTCACTGCTGTTACAAAATTCACTGCTATTACAAAATTACACTGCTATTCACTGCTATTGTGAATCTCTCCTATCACATAAGAAGTCTGGGACATAGGATTTGCTTTCCCTTACTCCAGCTGATATTTTTTTTGGGAGGGGGGAGAAGATGAGAGGACTGACTGAAGTTCACTTTGAAGTTTACTTTAGTTAAAATGAAGGGAAAAAAAAAAAGTGAGGAAAAAGATGTTATTTAAAAATAAGCCAAATGCTGATTTTCTTAAAAGAAACTTTCATGTTACCTAACATTGCTTAACTCAACAGATGAAAATTTACCCATTTAAAAGGTTTAATTTCATACTTTGAATGGTCTTATTCTTGAACTTCCTTTGCTTATCTCCAGTGCATGTGTTTGGAGTTAATGCTGCCCACACCACCTTTTTTGAGAAAGGTGACTTTAACTCTTGTCTGCTGAAGATGTTGCCACTAAGCTGATTGTTCTCTTGACTATCTTTACCACTTTGTTATCTGTGCTTGCCTCCAGTTATTCCCATTTTCTTAAGTTCTTTATCAGTTTTATCTATTGAACAGCTGCTATATAAATAATTTATGAAGGCTTTCAGATCTTTGAGGATACATTCAATTATATATGAATAAACTAAATGTTACTATATTCAATTAATGATTAATGAGTTTATATGGTTATATGTATATCATACCAATATTTTCTGGATGTTATAGTTTTTAAATCAGATTTGAAAAGACCTTTAAAATGGAAAATTATTCTTCACAGTAGTCATTTATAAAAGTTCTAGCAGTCTTTCCAGTCATGTATTGGACTGTTTTACAGATGCTTTGACTATTATTTGGTTGAAATGTTATTCATGAGCAGTTGACATTAGAAAAATAATGGGTAGAAGTACACTTGAGCAATTTTTAATCCTGCCCTTCTGAGAGATTATAAGAGATCATTAAAGGTGATTGCTTGTTTACCTTGAAGATTCTCCAGTGGAGGATTTTGAAATTTCTAACCTGTTGTCTCTGTTCTACAAAGAAAGAAATGTAACTGAACTTCTGCATATGCCCACAGTGCTTCAGTAGCTATTACCTTTTCCAGCCTCTCCCCTTAGTAAAACCTTTTGAAATTTTTGTTAGGATTTCACTTTCTGAATAAACACCCGCACTTTTGTCATCTGGAAGCTGGACATCAACAACACATGGTGTCTGAATACTGACTGACAATGTAAGTTAATATTCAGTTGGAGTCCGTGCAGTCACAGTCATGGAAGTGTGGCAGGGCTGGGCTAAGGAGGGAGCATCTGCTCCCCATCTCTTTTCTCCCAGTAATTTCTGTACCTCTATCAATGTAAAAGTTGTGTGATTATTGGTGCTATTTGGAACTGATGCATTACATCTTTAAGCAATTGTCTGTATTGGTTTCTTGTATTATTGTTAATTTTTTAATCAGTAACTGACTTCTTATCAAACATCTTTTGTTCCTCCAAAATGCTCAGGCAGAGAGACTTCTAGCTTAGATATGTAGGAACTGAGTACAAAGAGGAATTTAGCAGGAGCTGCTGACTTGAAAATATATAGTTTGTCCAAACCCTAAACCAGTGTATTTCCAGACTTGGTGTGGAGCTCAGCATGGTAGTTAGAATGATGATGAGGATTCAGAACTGATAGTGGCTTTGACAGGGTAGGGTGAAGGAGAATCATAATCAATATGTAGCTATTACATGTTGCTATTCAAAAATGTTATACACTGGCAGTGGATAACTGAATAAAGGCAAAACTGTAAAAAAATATCAGGAATTTAAATGATGGTGAACCATTATTAGAAGTATAAAGATAGCAAACTGTTTTTGAAAAAGAGACATGATATATTTAAATGACATCTAGCTCAAATCCAAAGAAGAGCAGGGTTATGTGTTGAAGATATTTGAAGGCACCTTTCAAAATGGGCAGAGAGGAGATGGCACTTGACCCTGGATCGTTTGGAGCTCTCAGCAATGCACAGGGACTCCGTCATCATGATAAACGATGTGAGTTTTCACTAAGTGAGTGTCTGAGTATCATTTATGCTGACTCCCTTATATTTCACTGTCAAGAGGTCAGCTGCTATATTTGAGCACAGATGAGAGTCACTTGAAGATGAATCCAGGTCTGGACACCTTGCAGAGAGCAGCACTTAACAACTGTGTTAGTAGCAGAGCTGGATGGTTTTTGCTGGATATTAGATGGATGGCTGTGATTGAAACTGCCACAGAATTGGACATCATTGATGTCTGAGTAGAACAAATCCTGCCTGAAAATCAGAGCATGAATCAGTGATTTCTTGGCTCTTGACAAAGGATGTGATAATGACCAGACTGGATAACAACCATCAGTTTCTGACTTGTTAGGATTCCAATCCACAAATGTTACCTGGGGGCTGATGATTGAATAAGGAAATACTTTTATGATTAGGAGAGTCTGGAATTCAGCAGTGCTAGTGCAGTGAAGGCACAGCATCTTGATAACCACACAAACTGTTAGGTCAGCAGAGATCAAAATCATGGTCTTTTGTAATGCAGAGAGTATTGTAAATTGTCTCTTAATAACTTATATAAATACTGGGGAATACTGCAAAAAATTAATGCACTGAAAACTGTTTGTGAGGAGAATGCAGAAAACCTTGGTGTTGTGAGCTGTTGCTTAACCGAGTACCACAGAATGCTGTAAAGTGTATATGTGCCAGGTGTTTCTAGAATCTGCGCATATCTTGCTTTAACCAGTTGCCACTTAACTGTTCATTGAAATTAGAGATGAAACCAAACCCCTGTATTTCATTGCAAAGTTAGATTTGATTCCCAGTGATTCAGGGGTGTTTTGGCCATGAATACAAGCCTGGAACAAATTTCAATGTGAGAATAAATTTGAGATAAATCAGTACATAGGGATTTAGGGTTCAGCTCTATTTCTCTATTGCTGAGAACTCTCAAACTTTCTGCCCGTTTCCCAACTGAAAAATTAACATGATAATGATTCTTTCTTTTCCCCATTTTTTAAAATGTATTTATTTTACTCAAAACATATCTAAGTAATATAAGGCAGTAAATACTAAAGTATGTGCTGTCAAAAACTGAAAATCTTGCATGAACTGTGAACTGAAACAGCCAAGGTTTTCTTTAGACTTCTTCTTTTTGTTTCTATCACAAGGGATTTCATAGGGAGGTATCAGCTTCCTACACATGATAATTAAGATTCATATTACTAACCTGGCTTAAAATTCCGTAGGATGCTCAAATAACCCTCTAGCTGTCCCCAAAACCTGGATTATTAGTCTGAAACTAGCAAATACAGAATAGTAGAGAGGAAACTGGGACAGATATGTTCAATATTAATGCAAAAAGATATAGAAGAACTATAGTGAAAAATAAAAATAAACTTTCTTTTCCTATGCAGTGGAAGTACCTCAGGCAAAATAAGTTATTATAACACACATTGAATTTAACTGAAATATAGATCTAAACCTTTAAAGATATTCTCCTGTTTTTAATGGTATAAAATATTCACTGTAGTCAGTAAATTAGGCAATGATTGAAGAAGTAGTGGGCTCTGAAATGCATTTTGTAGTTTTTTCTGCATAAGTACAAGAAAAGAGCCTGCCTTTTCTTTCTTCTTAGTTAAAATATTTAATAAATGTCCACTAGGAATAATGTGCTTTTACAACTGAAAGACAAGACAGACACCTTAAAGAATTTAACTTTTAATAGAAGTAATGCTAATGTTTTAATTATCTTGCATTCTCTGAACAGAAAAATGTAAGAAAAGTAATTCAGTGCTTCTATTCCCAAATCAACAACTTTGAGCGTTCTCTCCTAATTCCTTGTTTGTGGATATTATGCAGCAAAATAATAAATGTATTCATCTGGATTTTTTTTTTTTTTTCTT
>NDXB01007785.1:1810-12814 GCA_002631895.1 Agapornis roseicollis | reverse complement strand
AGCCCCCCCCCCCCTTCCCCCCCCCCCCCCCCCACAATTAAATACAAATAAAGTAAGTGTCATGAGAATGAAGGAGTGCTTGAAACTGTAAAGCATTCCTTCATGTAACAAATTAGGTTATATTTGCCTGAGTCTTAAGACAGCCTGAAATAGTAATCCTAAATAAGAATGTTTTTTACCAGGCAACTCAGATTTAATTCCCAAGTCCCTTTACTTCAGCACCTCTGTCTAACAGAGAGCTTCAGAGACTTCATTGCAGTGAGGCAGAGGCAGGCAGAACCTTTTGAAACATGTGGGCATTTCACAGTGAGTAACTGCTGTGCCCCTTTATCATAATTTTCATTTTTAAAGAGAGAAGGGTAAGAGAGAAGGAAAACTAAGTGTTCAAAATAGATGTATAGTCCTGGAAGTATAATGCTGCAGGAGAAGAGAAGGGTGTTTGCATTTATATCACTTAAGCAAGGCGCTTGGTCATAACCCTGGAAAATCTTAAAATCATGGTTTTATTATGCACAGTAAAACTATTTTGGGTAGCTGGTTACTGGGAGCATAGACCATTAGAAGCTAGTGTTTTCATGTTTGCAATAAGAGGATCTTCATAACATATTTTCCTCTTCATATTGCTGCTACATTTGTAATAACATAACAACCAGAACAACCAGTGTGTCTGTGTTTAAAATACAAACTTTGCTGTGTAATGACTTACCACTAAATCCTAATGCATTTTTGTTTTGTTTCATTTCATTTTGTGGCTCATTTCTTGCTCTGCACTCCCAAAGAGCTTCAACTTTGTGCTTCCTTTCTGAGTCACAAATGAATTTTTAAAATAAGCACTTGTACTGTGAACCATTAAGCAAAATACAGAGATGGAATCAAAAAAAAGAAGGTAAATTACTTTTAGTGTTCTTGGCTTTTCCTGTTGTTCTGAAACTGTGAAAATATAGAAACATATATTCTGAAGGCAGGTCATCTGTGCACTGGGTGTTTGTAACAGTGAGTTTTGAAGGGGATAGTTATGCCCTGCCCGACATGAATCCACAGTTCTTTGCACTAAGTGTCCCGATGAAACTACATTTTAGCTGTGGCTATCCATCTCAATGGCTATTACTTTTTACTGTTTCAGACTGCTATCTTTTATTATGGATTCACTGATAGATCAATATAACACAAGCAAGATAAAAGTCAGTTAGCTGTACATGTCTATTACGAGCTTGAGACATCAGAAAGCTTTATTTCAGGATAGAAAGGATATGCCATCCTCCAGAAGCCTCACAAAAGCTACTTTCCTTTTAAGTAAACCCAAGTTTCCTTTTAGTTTTTCTCCAACAAATCCATGCCTAGACATGTTTATTTTGAGATCCTCTTGGCCATTCAATATCACTGAATTGTGGAAAACAGATTTGAAAAGTGGGAGTAGATATTGTTTGCTGTGAGAAGGAGGCAGTAGACAGGAGTGCTGACATGCCCATATCCTAACAAGAGACAATTGCAGTATGCGTGCTCTATTATAAACTTTAATATAAGCCAGGGTGAAACTTGGCATTTCAAAACTTACAGCATGAAAATAAAGAAGTATGGGTTCTGTGAGGAGACTTCAAAACTTCGGAGCACAGGTGGAAATTGCCATAATAAAATCTCTGTTATGAAGCTGTCCAGCAGAATAAAGAAATACCCTGGGGCCACTTTCTGCTCTGGATAGGAGAAGAAGCTAGTGTGTCTGTGTGGTCTCCTGCTGGCAGGAACAGACTCCTGTGCACAACATGGGCTTCACATGCCAGGGCTGCAAATGCAGCCCGTGAAGTCTTTTCATTGTCTTGAGGGTCAAAAAAATATAGGACCAATTTTGAAGCTTTTCCTAAAATTAGGATGTATATTAAGGTTTTCTTTAATATCAGTTCCTTCACAGGACTCCTTTCCCTGGCCTCATGAAATAGTTAGAAAACCTCTTGGATATTCTGTCAATTTCTTGAAATTGGCAACAGTTAGAAAAATGATCAACAGGGAACAAAGATACACACCTACTATGATGAAATTATTGTGCTAACAGGTATAACTTTGGCCTTATCAAAGTTTACATTTTTTCACAGGTTTGTCACCAGTTTTGGACTTGGACTTTCCCCACTATGTTTTACCTGTCAATTTGTGATGAACCCCATTTAACTGTTTGTGGACTCACAGCTGAAGAAAGCATGAGGAACTGGATATTTATGTATTTTTTTTTCACTTACAGCTGTGATTTCCTGGAAGAGCAATCATAAAAAAGACATCAGTAATAGAGCAATGAATGTATGCTAAATATTCTTGCTGAACATACTTTGCTCTGGAAAAATATGTAGTTAGTAGTTTGTTGGATAATAGAGCACAGTGTTCATTTTGAGTGAGTTCAAAGGATTGTGCATGAAAAGAGTTTAAAATATTTTTTATTTTTATCTGTGGTATCCTTCTTTCATCAGATTTTTCTTATACCCATTATCAAATCATAGAATAGTTATGGAAAGGGCCTTAAGATCATCTAGTTTCAACCCCCCTGTCATGGGCAGGGACACCTCACACTAAACCATGCCACCCCAAGGCTCTGTCCAAACTGGCTTGAACACCACCAGGGATGGAGCCATTCATAACTTCCCTGGGCAACCCATTCCAGTGCCTCACCACCCTAACAGGAAAGAATTTCTTCCTTAGATCCAATCTAAACCTCTCCTGTTTAAGTTTGAACCCATTACCCCTTGTCCTGTCACTACAGTCCCTAATGAAGAGTCTCTCCCCAGCATCCTTATAGGCCCCCTTCAGATACTGGAAGGCTGCTATGAGGTCTCCATGCAGTCTTCTCTTTCCCAGGCTGAACAGCCCTAACTTTCTCAGCCTGTCTTCATACAGAAGGTGCTGCAGCCCCTGACCATCCTTGTGGCCTCCTCTGGACTTGTTCCAACATTTCCGTGTCCTTTTTATGTTGAGGACACGAGAACTGCACACAATACTGCAGGTTAGGTCTCATGAGAGCAGAGTAGAAGGGCAGGATCACCTCCTTTGACCTGCTGGTCACGCTCCTTTTGATGCAGCCCAGGATATGGTTGGCTTTCTGGGCTGCAAGCGCACACTGCAGTTGGCTCATGTTCATTTTCTCATTGACCAATACCCCTAAATCCTTCTCCGCAGGGCTGCTCTGAATCTCTTCTCTGCCCAACCTGTAGCTGTGCCTGGGATTGCTCTGACCCAGACATAGGACCTTGCATGCTATCTACATTCCCAAAGAATAGCAACAGTATTTTTAAAGGTCGAAGTGTAACTTTTATGATAATGTAACTTTTATGATTATGATCTCAGAAGAGACCACACAATCAGCAAGGAAGTCCCCCAGTCTTCTGTCACTTAACCAATTTCTTAAAAAATGGTGTTTTACAGAATCAGCAATGCAGTGGTTTGCCTGCCGTTTTGCTTCATTAATACTGCCAATGTTACGTTGCTGGAAGAGATAACGCTTTTGCAGGATGGATGTATAAAGGAATGGCTTATTATGTTTCTTCATGTAACAGAAGGGAGTCTGTACAGGTACTCTGAAATAACTTGGGAGAGATTCCTTTGTCTCTAATAAACCTTTTTTTTCCAATTACTGTTGCTATGAGTGCAACTGCAGTAGTAATAGCAAGGTGGAAATCTTATCCCAGAGGGACTTTCAAAAGTGTTTAAACTGTCAGTTCTTATAGGTGCTGTTAATTGCTCTGTCCCAGGAGATTATCTGCAGCTGAAATTCAAGGTAGATTTGTGTACATGCTGTGTAGCTTGAAGTGACTCTTCCAAGGAGAAGAGCTGACAGAGCCTGCTCTGACAGAATGCAACATGTTTCAGTTGATGTTAGTTGATACAATCACCTTATAAAATGTCTGGGGTTTTCTGTGTGTGTTGGGGTTCCACCCCCCCCTTTTTTTTTAAGTCAGATGCAGCATGTTCTGGTTTGTCTTTGAGCCAAGTCACATTTTTAAATTACCCTTCATGCAGAATTTTGTTGGAGGGACAACTTCCTGTACTGGAACTGTGCACGCACTGGGGAAGGTGATGTTAATATCAGCCTGTGAGCTCAGTCCTTGCTTGGTATTTCTGAATTGCATGCCAGTGTGTATCTGGAAGTGTACAATAGCATAGGCAAATATGCAGATGAGGGCAAACAAGTAGTAATTACCTGAATAAGAAGGGTGAGAAATTGAAGTGCTTGAGCACTAGATTCTTCTTCAATGATTCACAGTACCAATGTTGTACATGTTCCCAAGGGTTAGAAATGCTGAGTGGAGCTATCAACATCTTTTTTATATTCAGTCCCTCATATTAATGGTAATTGCTTGAGCATTTTATTTTTTTTTTTTTTAAGAAAATAAAATATATTTTGTCTGAATATTTCTAAGATGGCAAAAGAAAAGTGGCATTGTTTGAAAATCCCAGTGGTGTCATAACGAGACTTCACATAAACATTAGATCAAGCAACCACAAGCAGTCTGTGAATTATTCTGGGAAGTTTTTAAACGTGGGATCTATGACATTATTTAAGTATTTATAAATGCCATCTCATCTGTTATAAGGAAAGCTAATAGACTATTTTGCAGACATTTCAGCTCCAACAAGCAATTGCTTCTGTAATCTATTTCTATAAAATCGGCAAAAGTGGAAGCACACGTACTATGGGTCAATACCAGTGAAAGGCCTCTCTGCAGACAAAAGATTCACAGTCCATTAAGTTTCAGGTCTGCTCTGATATGGATTCCTCTGATGTATTACTATTATATCCTGTTTTTGTTGACTCAGTTACTATGTCAGCAAAACCAAACATTTTGGCTTGTGTCCCAGCATCAAGCTGTCTGTGGAGGATATGTGTTTGCCTCCACCACGACAGTAATGAGAAACTGGCATTAGTTTGATTTGCATAATTGTGCACTTCTAACTTTGACTCTGTGTCAGTTGGAGACAACTTATTGTGATGATACTCACTGTGCATTATTCGTTTTGTGCAATCAGCATTTATTTATGCAAATTTCATCATTACAAGAGGTCATTATCCAACCTTCTACCATGAAATCACTCTCTCTGCCAATGAGCACTAAGAAAATACCATAGGAGAGCAGCCAGGTATATTTGTCATTCACACTCATTGGCCAAGACACTGCAAAGGGTTTACTGTGTGTGTGCATGTTTTTAAAATTATGTCTTATGAAAGACTGACAGCTCTGATGACAAAACTAAAATTTGATGGACCACATGTGATTATTTTAGACAAATGCTGTCAAAAAAGGCACACAGAGAACCCCAAACAAAACCAACTCGCTGTCTCAGTAGTTCTGAGAGTTTCTTTAAGAATAATTTATAGACTGAAAAAAATATAGTTTGTGTTCCCTAGATGATCAGTGGAATGTTTTCTGTGATAAGAAGCAGAACCCTGTAATTTATTCATGTGAGAGATAGAAAGACAGAATAACAAACTAGGATGTCCCACTTGTAACAGCAACCTGAAATAGCAATAAATGTTGAAAAAGCGTATCAGAATCATTTGGATCTTAAGGATTCAAGAACTAATCTTCAAGACTCTCTTGACAAAAAATGTTTCCAAGGTCACACTGTTTACCTTATCATTACTGATAGAGGAGACTCTTAATGTTTAGTTTGCAAGTAGCTGAAGTGACACCAGAAATGACACGTTTCCCTAGACAATCAGTTCTAAGTTAGAATGCATCCCTGCTCCGAAGGTAGGAGGAAATTACAGAGAACAGGTAATTTGGGGCCAGCTGACTCTAAGAGAGCAGTTGAGTACTTAACAGATTCTATCTTCACAAAAGGCACAGAGTTCACTGGACTTGCTAGCATGTGAACCATTGTGGAAGGAAAAACCAAATATGGCTTTACCCTTTATTTTCCCCAGAATAATCAATAGGAAACCTGGAATTCTGAGCAGAAAAAATTATATCAGCAGTTAGACTGAGATAATATGTGTTGTAACTATACAGAAAATAAATCACACAGGTGGGCCACAAATACAAGGAGTGGTTGAATTTCTAATGGTTCTTTGTTTGCCAGAAAAATCTATGTCAGATGTTGCCTTACAGGAAAGAAAAGTACATTTTGAAAGACTATAGCTTAAATCTGTTTATATGCTCACTAAGAAAGAAGCATTCTAATAGAGAAGCACAGACATCTGGGAGAGAAATTTCTCTCCACAGGTGTGTATCAGATGATTAGTTCCTAAATATTTTCACAGTCCTTGCTTCATGTCCTAACATATGCTGTTCCATACTTCTTAAGTGAAAAGGTTCTTAAAGGAAACTCAGCTGGGCAGCAAATGCTGTATGAGCCCCAAGTGGTAAATGAAGCTATGTGAGCTCACAGGTTGGTTTTGTTTGTTGTTGTGGGGTTTTTGTTTGCTTGTTTTAGGGAAAGCTAAATTTTAATACTATGAATTTATAAGACTAAATTCAAGAAGAGGATAAGAAAAGAGAGTCTTAAAAGAAAAAAAAAAATCTATAGAAGAAAAGTGGGGAAAAAGAGTAGAATAAAGTGCTGTAAAATAGTGTCAGTGGTAAAATAAGTAAGTAAGAGCCAGTGCCCTAAGAAGAAAGGACCAAAATCCCAAATTACCCGGAGTAAAAGAGAGTCAAATGACATGAAACTACTGAACACAGACAAGAAGCAGAAATACTCAAAGTGGAAGTAAAGCAGATGCTCATCTACAAGGTTTACAGAATCTTTGTGCTAGCCAAAACAAAGGAGATGTAGCCTTGAACTAGCTGCAAGGTTAACTTTGAGTAAGTTCTATTAATGCATGTTTAGGAATGGACAACACAGACATGTAACAGAAGAAAAACAACTATATGGGGACTGAAAGAGGTACAGAGTGTTGAATACTTCTGAGACAGTAGTAGGAGTACCTGATATATGGTACTCTAAGAGGCGGATTTGTAGGACTTGAGAAACCCCAACCATGTAGCTGAAAGGCAGAGGCAGGAGAGACTGACAATAGCAGGTTTAGGATTAAATGGTTGCATCTGGAAGAAATGAGGGGCAGATTTTTCCTAAACTTGACTTTGAAAATTGTTTTCAAAAAACTCAACCCCCCTAGCAACAGTATTCTTCCTAATTTTACTTTTATGTTACAGAACTGGCTTAAGTAACAAACAAGAATTTCCTCCCTTTGTTAATTAGATGGGTATATCATATGCAAACCCATTCCTTATGGACACTTTTATTTCATGAGGTCTTCACTTAGAAGCTGCCCCAGGCATGGCAGTGATATCTAATGAATCCTTTTTCTGCATTCTCTCAGAATAGTTATTTTGTCCAGTCACCCTTTTTGGGCAAAGGGAATCGTGATGGAATGAACTGGAGAAACTCAGGTATCTCCTTTGCGAGGTGACAGAGAGAGTTCTTGACATTTACTCTGAAACAAATAGATAGTCCTTAACTCTCAGATTTTAATCTCATGTCATGCTACAGCTAATACAGGTAGGAGGTGAATTATGTAACCTACCTTCAACTGTTGCATCTCTAGCCCAATTTAAATAGTCAGTCTGGCGTTTCAGCATGGTTCTCATCTGTCAGGCATGGCACCAGGCTTTCTTGTCAGGATTCAAGAGAAGTATTTCTGGAGAAGACATTACATATCTGAGTTAAAAATTCCAAAGGTTAGCCTTTTTCATTCTGACTAAATCTTTGCATTTCCTACCATTGTACCTCAGTTTGTGGAGTTATATTGCCTCACAGAAGGAGCTCTTATACAAGTCTTTTAATACTGCCTGGATGTGGTTAATCCGAAATAAAGTAAAAATAGTTTGTCTAGAAATTAGAGATTGAGAATGGGGTAAATCACAGAGAAAAGATTTGTTAGGATGTACTGTTCACTGATGTGCACAAAAATACATATCAGATCCTGAAGCTGTTTTGATGTTGTAAGTTCTTACAGTCACTGCTTAGATTCTCTGATAACTGAGTATGTATTTTCAGGGCAAATGTATGGAAAACTGAAGAAGACTGTGGGGTCTTGAAGCTGGGTTTTGATGTCTGAAGTTGTGTGAACTCTGATTATAGTCTAGCATTTCAGCCCTAGTCTGTCTCTAATTTTATACCTGCTCTGTGTATACGTACTATGGAGTGCTCTTTCTATTAAAAGACATCACGTGAGGTACATATTGCTTAGCAGTCATCCAAACCGTGCCAGTGGGTTTCTTTTATCTAAATCAAGAGCATGTGTGGATGCTTGTTGCAGATTTCATGTATGCTATGCCAGTGATTCACACAAGGCAAAGGCCTGTTTGTTGAAAAGAAATCTATGGCCATGGCAATTACAATGTAGCTGTTCTAATGGTGGAGTGTCTTTGATTCTATATAATAAAAACCATGCAGCCTTGGAAATATTTATTAAAATGTTTTAAAATATATTATAAGTATTGATTTGTGGATGGGCAGAATGAAAAAAGCAGAAACATTATACAAGGTTCAGGAGAATGCCAGCTGCTTTGAAGTTGCATTTTAACTTCTGCAGTTACCTTTCCAAACTCCATGTCCATTCTTACTGGATTTGGTTCAGATGCTTGGGGTTAGATTCACTTTATCTGTCTTTAATCATGAAAAGGGAATGCACTCAATCACAGTTTGTCACCAAAGCACCTTTTGTAGTCAATAGAGGAAGACATGTTCAGGTCTTTTCTTATCGTCTACCTGCTCCAAAGATGCTTGCTTCTTCACTGAGGATATGTAGGTGACTGGAGTATTGTGTGCAGTTCTGGTGTCCTCAACATAAAAAGGACATGGAACTGTCGGAACAAGTGCAAAGGAGGGCCACGGTGATGATCAGGGGACTGGAGCAACTCCCATACAAAGACAGGCTGAGAAAGTTGGGACTGTTCAGCCTGGAGAAGAGAAGGCTGTGTGGAAACCTCATAGCAGCCTTCCAGTATCTGAAGGGGGCCTATAGGGATGTTGGGCAGAGACTCTTCATTAGGGACTGTAGTGACAGGACAAGGGGTAGCGGCTTCAAACTTAGACAGGAGAGGTGTAGATTGGATCTAAGGAGGGAATTCTGTCCTGTTAGGGTGGTGAGGCGCTGGAATGGGTTGCCCAAGGAAGCTCTGAGTGCTCCATCCCTGGCAGTGTTCAAGGCCAGGTTGGACGAAACCTTGTGTGGCATGGTTTAGTGTGAGGTGTCCCTGCTTATGGCAGGGGGGTTGGAACTAGATGATCTTAAGGTCCTTTCTAACCCTAACTATTCTATGATTCTATAATAAAACTAGCATAAAATATCTGTCTGTAATGCTTTTGTTCACCTTAGTTTTGTAGTAATTATAATTATTAAAAATAATTTCATAATCACTTTGAGCAGATTTTTGGTTTTGTAGTGTTATTTAAAAGAAAGAATCTGTAGAGATTAATCTAGCAGGATCCCTTAGTCTATAGCCACCGTACAGTATTTACAGTTTAATTCCACAGTGCATAAGATTTTATAGGTTTAGGATTGTGAAAATCAAATTTATTTAATATCTTTAAATATTTCTTACATCCCCCTCAAATTCTGATTTCCTATTGTACTTGGTTCATATTCTTTTTTACACCTTGTAGTGGCTTGTAGACAGAATTAAGCATGATACCAGATATAATTTGAATGAAAACAAATTTTCTGCACCTTATTTCCAAGTATGTGCATTATTGCTTATAAATCTAAATACTGTGAGTTATTTTATCTTTCAACAGAGTTCATGATAAAAAACAGCTATGCACATTTTACAGCAGAACATCTCATGTTCAGAGCACAGTTTAAAAGTATAACAATGGTAAAAATAGGATCACTGGGAACACAGTAACCTAACGTCTTTTTCCATTTTCATGATACACTAGGATTGCACTATAGAACAAATGTAATTTATGCTTATTCTGGCATTTAATTTTCCTTTTTCTAACTAAAATGGATGGGTGTTACAAAACTCAGGTTAATGGGGTAGCAGGAGATAAAAATCGAGGGGTGTTTAGTGCTTCTTTTCCAATCCATCTTTCCTGTGGTTCCCATCTAAATGGAAGCTTCATCTGAACTGATGCTTTTGACAAGTTCCCTTCCCTTCTCCATCAGGACCTGAGAGGCAGGAGTATGAGATGGATAAAAATGTCTCTGGAAGATTACTGCTGGCATAGGTCTCTTTCTTTCAAGGGAGTTATTGAATGTTCTCATATCACCAAGTTTATGTGGGGAGAAATACCTGGAGCATTTATCAGTTGCAAGCTTGCATATAATGCTACAAAAATAAATCCAGAAATTACTATTTTTAAAGAAGCTGTATTACTTACAGTGATAAAATAATTAGCCTAATCTCAACACAGGAAATGATGGAATTACATTTTAAAAAAGAAATTTAATAGGCTTCATGGTGAAGGAGGAAAGTAAGTTTGACAACCCTCTGCTCTTTTGCAGAATAATCCCTGTAATGGTCACATATATCCGCATGATTAAGGAATTAATTCATATTATCATTTAAGTTCTGTCATTGAATACTTACGGGCAGCAAAACTTGGTGATCCTTGCAGTAAAGTGCATCTCCACAAGCTCTGACAAATTAAGTGCCCACATTATAACTGGCGTCTTCACTAGATCATGGCAGATCACAGTAATTTGGAAACACTTGTGTAATGACAGATTTACAGCTCACTGAGGGGAGCAGAGGAAAAGACAAAGGGCTGTTACGGAGCATGCTGCTGCAAGTGAGTAATGTCGTGTAAATGTGGGCTGTTATGAAACTACATTGTCATGGGTGTTTGTTAAACTGTCAATATCCATCAGTTAACAAACCAATGTTTCTGGTTCACTGAACACTGGTAAATGAGATGCCTTATGAGTCAATTCTGTATCTTCAGAGAAAGGTATGTTTGTGTTATTCATTGTCAGGAGACAGAGTGCCCTGTTTGTTTGCTGACCTTATAAATAATAATAATAATAAAAAGGCATGTTAATGAAGAAAAAAAAGACAATAAAAAAAAAAAAAAGAG
>NDXB01007782.1:71001-86576 GCA_002631895.1 Agapornis roseicollis | reverse complement strand
TGATGTCCAGTGATAGGACAAGGGGCAATGGGTGTAAACTGGAGCATAGGAGGTTCCATTTGATCAGGAAAAACTTTCCTGTGCGAGTGACAGTGGAACAGGTNTGATGTCCAGTGATAGGACAAGGGGCAATGGGTGTAAACTGGAGCATAGGAGGTTCCATTTGATCAGGAAAAACTTTCCTGTGCGAGTGACAGAGCACTGGAACAGGTTGCCCAGGGGGGTTGTGGAGTCTCCTATGTTGGAGATATTCAAGGCCTGCCTGGACAAGTTCCTGTGCGATGTAATTTAGGTTATCCTTCTCTCGCAGAGGGGTGGGACTAGATGATCTTTCGAGGTCCCTTCCAACCCTTAGGATTCTGTGATTCTTTTTGGGGTTGCTTCTTTGGGGTAGAACCAGGGGCCCTCTGGCCATCCGGGTGGCTTCTGAAGTTTGCCCCATGTCCATGTCTCCAAATGGAGATCTTTGCTTTTCCACATGGTTTCTAGGACCTTCCAGAAATGAATTTCCCCACTCTTGTGCCCCCCTCCCTGTTTCTTCTTGTGCCCTAATCCCCCAGGGATACTCAGGGACATCCCTCACCACCAGTGTGGTCCCTTCGTGGCCATGTGAACCCTGAGTGCCAGTCTTGGGGGGATGTAGGCTCACATATGGGAATGTGGCTGTCTGAGACTGGTAAATATAGCCTCAGCGAGAGCATGTCTGAATGCGTGTGACAGTCTGTGCAGCCAAGCTCTATTTTTAGGAGCGCTGGCAAAGGACACACACACACACAGATCTAATCACAGCTTCTCCCAGGCAAATGTTCCCTTTCTCTGGGTTTCAAGCCATGCTTATCAATTTCCTCCGCATTGTTTCCTTCCCGTCTTCTGTGACAGGACAACCTGCTGCAGGGAGGAGGGGGGAAATGAGCTGCAACAGGAAAGGAAGCTGGGAGTGGGTGATGCTTGGGGCAGAGCAGGGTTTGCCCGCATGAACTTGGGGATGCTTTTCCAAGCAACAACCCCATCCTCGTGTGGGGGGCAGCTCCATGGGCTGGGTATCCCTGGGACAGCTGAGTGGAAAGGTAGGGAGTGCTGAGATATCAAAGTCACCCAGATTTGCTTTTTAGGGTGATGGAGGAAGGGTGCCATGCAGGGAGGAAGGCTAGAGGCTGAGTGATTAGAGCCGACCATACTCCAGGCTCTGATTTAGTGTCATTGGCAGGAAGGGGCTGTTAATTTATTAAGACTTGCAAGCTGTCCAACTCTTTCTCTATGTGTTTTCCTCTTGGCACAGCTCTCCAGACCGGGATGACATTGGTGACAGGTTGATAGTGGGGTCACTGAAGGTCCTGCTGTGTATCCAGGCTCTATTATGCTCAGGGCTGGACACCCTTAAAACCTCCCAGTGCCTGTGAGAAAGCAGCTTTCCCTTGGGAGCAACCATTCTGATTGATTTAATTCACCCCAAAGCCCAGGCTGGATTTCCAGGGCAATGACCTCCAACAGCCCCATGGATGGGGAGTGATAATACCCATGCCAGCTCCAAGGCATAAGTAGCTCCCTAAGTGATGCACCTCAGCCAAGAACAGTGGATTTTTCCCTCTGGCTGATTTTCAGGCAGGAAGAGGAGCTTCCCAGGGTCTCTCCCTGACTCATTAAGTGGTCAAAAGCAATTAATATAACCCCTCACTTTCTCAATTTGGAAAGACAAGGGATTATTAATTGCCCTAGGAGGTGGCAAAGATGGATGAAACCATTGTAATGCTCACCCTGAGCTTTCAGTGCAGTTTGTGTTAGCTTCAAAGCAGGAAACTGAACCACTCTGATCCCCCAAATTCAGCAGAAATCTGGGTGGTTTGAGCTAAAATGTTCCCTGTCTGGCATTAACACAGCGAGTAAAAACCATCATGGTCTAAACAGGACTGGAGTGGGGTCTGAGTTTTGGGGTCAAACCCTGCCTTTCTCAGAGCCAGCTCCAAAATAAGCTTTTTTAGTTGAGTGGCATAAAGATATAAAGAACATTTTGAAGAAGTATTGCTATTTCTTGCATGTTTTGGTGAACAAGTCCATTGAAACTGTCCCAGCAGATCCATTGGTCCCATTTCCTTTTACAGGACTTGAACTTCTGATGTTGAAATGAGCCATCTGAAGCTGCTTTGTCAAGCAGAAAGCCATCCTCATTAAAAAAAATACATTAAGAAAAGCCTAAATAGACCTTTTCTATTTTTTTCCCTTCTTGAAATTTCACAGAAAAGGGAAAACTGGGCATTTGCCAGGCACTTGGGTCAATAAATCCTATTTATTTTCCAGGAAAAATGATGGTGGGGGTGGCCAGCCTGGAAAAACTGCTTCTAATTCCAGGCATGAACCAAACAAAGGCATCGTGGGGACATATTCAGGGTAAAATATGGTTCTCGGTGCTGATGCCACCCAAAAGCCCTGTCCCTCCTTCAGCTCCTATGTCAAAACCCTCAAGAAATATGTCTTCTAAATGGGCTATTTGCTTTCTTTTACCATTCCCCATCAACACAGCTTTTTGTCTCATAGCAAAGATGCACTCTTGCTTTTATAAGCCAGTCTTAAGCACCACTTCTTACATCAATGGCTTTAAATGAAAAAAAGAAAGCTCTTTTGAATACAAATGTGGCATTTACTTCCTTAATGCCTCTCTTACACTAAGCTACCTTCAAACCCATCAGAGACACTTTAATATATCGAACAGAACTCCCCTCATTTTGATGCTAATGCAGCATTTCATGCAGATAATGTGCTTGAATCATGTGCTGAAATACATTAAAGGTGAAATCTAGAGCTTCAAGGAACCCTTGGTGGTTCAGTTCTCTCCTCCTTCCCCATTTGCATCTGCAAGCTGGGTCTTGCCAAGCTCCCTGGCAGGTCCAAGGCCAAGCTTGTCCTGTGTAACCTGGTTTATAGCTTTGAATTTAATTAAAGATCCCAGATCACCTCATTTCTTTCATGCTATTTCATTGAAATAGGATGTTCACTTGTGGACTTCCTGCTGCAAGATATTGTGGGGGACAAAATGGGTTTCCCCAGCTTGTGGAGAATTGGTTCTGAAGGGATTTTAAGCATTCTGGTCATGATTCAGCATCCAGCATCCCCATGCCAGGGCATGCCAGATGTTCAGGAAGAACACCTCCGTGGTCTTGTTCTGCTGTTTGCAAGCTTCCACATCTGGGAATTGTGATCCCATCTGGATGTTTTATAATGTTCCTGTTCTCATAGAATCACAGAATGGTTTGCATTAGGAAGGACCAGAAGATCATCCAGCTCCAACCCACTGCCATGGGCGGGGATGCCTCACACTACACTGTGTTGCCCAAGCCCCTGTGTCTGACCTGGCCTTGAACACTGCCAGGGATGGGGCAGCCACAGCTTCTCTGGGCACCCTGTGCCAGTGCCTTAGCACCCTCATAGTAAGGAACTTCTGCCTTAGATCCAACCTGAACTTCCTGTTTCAGTTTAAACTCATCACCCCTTGTCCTATTGCTACTCATAATGCTTGACTACATCCGTTAGATGTTTCCTGGTGATGGGAGAGTGGCTGCTTCTTCCATTCATCACCTGGAGTCAAAACTAATAATAAAGCCCATCAAATTTGGGTCAATGTGAACTGAATCTCTTAGTCTGGGGAAAAACTCTTTTCTTTCTGTTTCCATTTTGGGTCAGCAGATGTCAGCGGACCTGACAAGCATCTCCTTGTTGCAAAGAAACTGATTTCTGTGTGGAACCCTCATTTTGTTTTGCAGAAATCAAAGGCAGCATGTCAAGGCTTGGCAAGGCTTTCAACTGCGCTCTTCTGTGATGGTGTCAGTAAAACAAAGGCTGGGTTCTGCTGAAGCTCCCGTGATCTGGATCTGCAAGTGCCTGTGGGCCCCAGAGGAGCTGCTTCATCCTTGGTGGGATGTATTTGTGGCCAGGATTTGCTATCTCAATGTGCTCTGGTGCCTGCTTCACCTCCTGAATAGCTGCTTGGAGGTGCAAAGGGAAGCAGGGGGAGGCTCTTCAGTCTGCTCTTGCAAATTAGCTTCATTTCTCTTAATTAGTGCCACTCGCTAATGAGCAGCCATCCCTTCATTGGAGCCAAGGAGGGGGAAAGCAGTGCTGTTGGCTGTATTACATGCCCTGTAGAGCAGTTTGGCATCTTTCCCTTGTATGAGAGAAGCAAATGATGCAGAGAGCTTCATCTTTGGGGCTTTTTTACTGTTTTCAGCCTCGGAAGTCCCTCTCCTGTCCCCCCAAGGATGCTGTCTTATGCTTTTGTTGTTCTTCAGGTGATGGTCTCCGTGCAGACGTGCCTGGATGAGCGCACTTGCTGCTCCATCACCTCAACCATGCTAAGGTGAGACACCATTTGCTGAGGGCACAGGCTGCATGTGGCAACTGTGATGGAATAAAGACAGGATTCCTCTGTGTATAGGTAACTCCAGCGACTATACTTAATGATCTGGAAGGAACATGGGCCTGGAGGAGACCCAGAAGCTGGTGATGTGACCACTATGAACATGTCTCCTGAGGAAGCTAAAGACCTGGAGATGGGGAATGAACCCCTCTTCACTGTGGGTATGCTCAGTCCGCTTTGCTGGAAATCTTTTCACAGCAGTTCTGCCCTTGCTGCAGCACTGCCTTGGAGGCTTTCCAGCAGCTCCAAGGAGTGGTCCCTGGCCAGCGAGACTGAACTGAAAGTGGGGCTGTACAGCTCTGCCATCCTTTCTGCTAAAGATAGGTCAGTCTGGGTGATGTGACCCTTGTCAGAGCATCCCACTGCCCTTTTCTTGCTGCAGGGCCATCTCTGTCCCTCTGCTAGGACCCAGGAAGGGTATGAGACCCCCAGCCCTGACACTGAGGCTGGAGCTGTGCTCGTGTTGAAACGCCCTTGTCAAACAGCCAAGGGATCTGTCCTGATGTGAACTGTCCTCTGCCCAACCAACCCGTCTCTCCCATTACAATAACTGCTGCTGACATTCCAGTAGCACGTTTCTTCCCAGAGGCATTTCTGTATCACTTCTCCCACTGCTGAAATGTGGCCATCAGCCAGGCTGGGTGCCCATCCCTCACCCTCCCTTGGTGGTGAGCTGGGCAGAGGGGTGCAGATCCACACATCCCTGGGCAAGGCAGGGAAGCATCAACGTCAAATATTAGTGGGATATGTTAGAAGGAAACCCCTGGGAAATGTGGGTGAAGGTATGGGGATGGTCCTTATTGCTGCATCCCCAGGCAGGCCCTGGGATGAAGTGCAAGTGGAGAATGTCAAAAGAGGGGAGCCACTGGGTCTGCTGCCCTGCAACTTCAGCAGGAGCTGTGGGGAAATGGTGTTTAATGTGTCTCCTGAGCCAGCTTTCCTAAGCTGATTCATCTTGTGTTCTGGATCTGCTCCCTGTCCCTGCTCACATGTGTCTTCTCCTTGCAGGTGGCACCCCAGCCATGGCTGAGCATCTCTGGTCATTGCATCCTCCTGCCACTGATGCAGAGATAAAAGCCAAACGCTAGGCTGGACAGGGATCTGCAGCCTCCTTTCCTAGGCTAACCCCAGGTTTAGAGGGAAGAGCTGCTCTGTCGCTGCAGGAGGTGGTGGAAGGAGCATGCAGCACTGAACAAATCCTTTCTGACAGCAGGGATAGGCCGTGGCCTTTGCAATGGAGCTGAGCTGAGAGGCAGCACTGCCAAGCCTCCTCTTCCAGTGCTGCTTGGTGGGGACCGTGCCTGTTGTAGCATGATGCTTGGACGTGAAGTCAGCAAAGGCAGGCTTGGACTTCTTTGAAGTGGGCTTGGGCACCTTTGAGCCCCTCTTTAATGCAGGGTGCAAACTACACCCATAGATGATGTTTCTGTTTTCAAGCCTTGTTGCTGGCTTGTTTCATCCCCTTTCCCCAATGGTACTTGCATCCTTCAAGGCTTCTCCTCTCCATGAACCATCGTGCCCAAGAGGGATGGCATGAACTGGACACAGGCACAAGCCATGCTGGGGCTGGGACACCTTCCCCTGGCAAATCATGAGGCCTAAAAGGTTGTTCCCAGGCCAGGGTGTTACCAGCCAAGCAGCTCCCATCCCTGGGAGGAGCTGAGCCCCTCTGCCCCATGCCCAGAACCCATGGGGGCTGCACTTGCTAGGGCTTGTCCTTGCCTCCCTCAACACTGGCAGCTGAGCTCATTTCCCCTATTAAGCATTCTTAGTCCTTGAGCAGGAGGAGGAGGGAGGCAGCAAGGAAGGATTTTTATTGGGAAGTCATTTGTTCCTTAATTGAATTGTTCCCATTAACAGCAGTGAGGAGAAGAAGAACAAAAAGCCAAACGGGAGGTAAAGGCGCTTAATTCACTTCTGCTTGAGAAGAGCTAATATTAATAAACTTCTGGATGAAGGGATTTGCAGAGGTTTGATAGAGGGATTAGCTCCAAAATGATGATTAGATTTCCCACAGTAAACTCCCTGATAAATAAGGGAGATGGAGAGATGTAGATGGCATCACTGCAAGGATGTGAGTCCCTCCCTGCTGCCAAACCTGGAGCACAGAGGGTCGCTCCCTGCTCTGGGATAGGGGACTTCCTCCATTCTTACCCCAAAATCAAGCAAAGATGATGCCCTGAGTCCTTCCTAAAGGGGCCTCGACATCACTCACCAGGAGGCCCCTGCAGACCTGAGCTTGGATGGAGGTGACACCACTTAGGATTACTATATTGACCAAGGAACAGGGTCCGGGAGTTGCTTGGGTGCTCGTCCTCATGGTGGTCCCACCATCCACATCCCATCCTAGGGATGGGTGCTCAAAAAAGCCTGTATGTGGCTTTGTCCATGCTCACAACTTGTTTCATGAGCGTGAGGAACAGAGCATTGAGTTAACCTTCACTCCTGGGGGAAGTGAAGGAGGAGCTTCTGAGATCTTCCATCTTACATCCTCACTTGCTTCCTAACGACACGTTTTGTTTCAGGCATCCTGGCTCATTTCAAACAACAATGGGTTTGACTTTGGTCTTGTAAATCAGGATTTCTTTTTTGTAATTTGAAAATGGATCTAAATGGAGGCTATGAAGGCCTGAAATAGCACATACCGTGCTGGAGGAAAGAAACACACTGTCCTGAGGCAAAGAAAACACCTCTGCTTGTCCTCAACCCATTTCTTTCTCTTCTATTTTGCTGAATCTTTCTGGAAAAGTTTGGTTTGCATCAACACAAATACCATTTTCCTCCAGTTTTTGGCTTGTTCTCTGCATCAATTGTCCATGCTGTTACCTGCTCCATGTAGAGGTAGGTACACACCTTCTACTGGTACCTTCTCTCCTGCTTTGCCCAGCTGAAGAGCATCAGTTCCAGAGGACCAAGTTGGGTGAACCTCCGTATTCCACCATGTTGCATGTTTAAACCCTGCTCTTCAAGCTCCCTGTACCCACCCATCATGTGCACCAGAGCCACCACAACCCATAGGAGCACTTGGGAGGCTTTTCCAAGCTGAGGTGGGTCTGTGTAGAGTCCTGTGTTATGCACTTGTAAGGACCAAGCTAGGGGAAATCGACCCTGAATCTCAGCCAGGGTCTCTGGGGTTGAAGGAGCAGCCCATTTGCTGCCAGCACTTGCAATCAGATTTCTCTGCTGATGCTGGACCAGTGTGAGACCTTCTCTGATTCATGATGGGCTCTTGAGATCAGCCAAATATGCTCAGTGAGCAAAGAAAGAGCCAAAAGCTGGTCCACAGGTCAATGCTGGCTGGATGTTGATAGTCTCCAAAGCATTGCTTGCATGATGCAATGATTGAGCATCCTTTAGCTTGCAGAGGCACTGAGCCATGCAAACACTTTGGAAACACCAGTCTAGCCATCTTTTTCCCCTAACAGGGTGAAAAAATGATGCTGGTCCCATTTCTCAGCTGGAAAAGGGGGCTCAGAATAGGCCAGACCATCCAGCACAGATGTGCCCAAATCTACTCCTGTGCTGCACAGCCCAACAGAGCCATGCTCATTGTTCCCAACTGTATCCAACAGGACAAGTCTGCTCTCTTCTCCTTTGTTACCTGTCCTCTCTCTCATCCCTCCCTTTTTCCTTGCTCTGCTGTTCTCAGTGCTTGGGAAGCCTGGTGAAGGAGAGTTCTGGCAGTTGGGATGGTTTATAGCTGATGAGGCCCTTTGGGGAGCCATGGCTGGAGGCTCCCAGCAGGGATGCAGGGATGGTATCACTTTTTCCAATGCTTGTGCATCACTAGAGGTTGGCATCTGCCAAGACCAGCAGCCTGTGACTCAGGCAGATGCTGTGGGATCCTCCTTAGGAAATGGCTTTGATTTCATTCCAGTGAGGGTAGGGAGGTAGGGAGAACAGGGAGGGAAAGTACCCCCCCCCCCCCCCCCCCCCCCCACCCTAGCTCCTTCGTATCATAGTCACAGCCCCTGTCTTGTGCTCACCAGTACCACATTACCAATCCCTGGAGACCCCAAATGAGCAGCGCTGCATCCTGATCCATGGTGTTTGCAGGGTGTCCCCAGCACCTCCTGCTACTGCTGAGCCTTGTACCCAAGGTGTCCCCATCTGCCACCCACTTTTGTCCTCAGCATGTACAGCTTCGAGGATGGGAGATCTGGTCCCCTCCTGGGCAACCCCAGTGATGCTGTTGCCCTCTCCCTGGCTCAGCAGTCCCTGGTCCATGGGGACAGAAGAGAGCCCTTTCCAAGGCTTCTGTCTCCCCAGAGGGTTATTTAAATCCTCTTCACATGCTGAAGTGATGCTGCTAAATGACAGGAGCACATCAAGGCAAGGATATGGCATGTGTTTCTCCATTCCAGAGCAGGCACCACAGGGGGCTATTGCCCGCTCAGACCTGCAGCAATGCTGGAGCCTGCTCTTGCCCAGCAACCCTGAGCCTATTTTCTTTATGAAATTGCAAGGTCAGTTGATAAAGATAACTTGACCTAATACAGTTCATCTTCTGTGAGAGGTTTGACTTAATCGTGCATCCCAGCCTGATACCAGTCCAGCAGCACACAGCCCTGTGCAGCCCATGCTAAATGGATTAAAAGCTGGTTAATTTGGAGATCGTCAGTGTTGTTCTCTGCTGTATTTGTTACCGAGCTGAAAAATGATACAAAATAGTGCTGGACATATTTACATTGCTGAAATGTGGTGGAGCAGAAAGGGGAAGCAAATAACCCATTAAATAGGGGTGGCCCCAGCAGCACAGAGGGCTGGGGCTCTGCTGAAACCCATCTGCTGTTGGAATGCCAAGGCAGACCTGGGAATGCTGAGGACAAGCAGGAAGGAATGTGACACCTGTGCCCCTAAGGAAGAGCCTTGGTGGGGGCATTATCTGGGCTGGAGGTGCTCACAGGGAGGGGAAGGGGAGATCTTGAAGCAGATGGTCTGCAGTTGGGATTGGGACCAAGGGTATTGTGCCCTCAGCATCCATACCCATTAGTGGTTTTGCTGGGGAAGCTGAGCCATGGGGCAGCCCCACAGCATAAGGAATACATGGGAGGTGGATGGATTACATGTGAGTTAGTTTTCCAATCCAAACTCATGCCACATCTCTTCTTTTTCTTTCCTGGGGAGTGTGGAGCCAGGGCAGCCCTTGTGTCCCTGAACAACAGTGGATGCAGGAGCCAAGCGCTCCCTCTGATCCTCCTCTTGTTTCCTGACCCTGCTACCCTAAATTGTTGGAAAAACACCTCTTAATTGTTAGATGCTCCCTTCTCTGCTAATTAACCACCTTGCAGGCATTCACTAAATGATGCTCTTTGTTCATAATTACCAGGAAAAGGTGATTCCTGCCTCCCAGAAGCAAACTCATTTTCACCCACTGCGAAACATCTTTTCTTTCCTATTGTAAGTGTGGAGGGCTGAGAGAGCCCAAGTGTTTCACAGAGAGCCCAGCCCAGCTCTGCAGGATGGGCTGATCCTGCCAAGCGCTCTACAGGGACTCAGGGGCTTTGTTCACTTTCTTCCTGTCCCTTTGGAGAGCCCCGGGGCCAGCCCAAGGGCTCAGCTAGCTCCAGCTTTCAGGCTGCCCACAGGCCCTCAATGGGCGTTTCAACACATGGCATCCCTGCTTCATGTTATCCAGGTCCTTTCTTAGGCTTTAGGGTCTATTTGTGGGTGTGCAGGGACAGACATGGTCCTTGCTCAGCTGAGCTCCTGTACCAACAACTCCCTCCATTGGTTGCACACATGCAGCAGAAGTGGAAACTGAGGCATGAGGCCAGGAGCACCTTGGTCACAGCATCACACAGGATGTCCTTGCTCTGACAAGCTGCAACCCAATCTTAATGCAAGGGGAGATCCATCCGTAGGGATCTGCTTCCCTAAAGGAGAATGAAACCTGCAGAGTCTAGTGAGGTTGGGAATGCCACTGACCCAACACAACTTGTTTCACTTGTGGGCCCCTGCAGCAGCTTTCTCCTGCACTGAACCAGCAGCCCCATTTCTGACTAGGCTGTGGCATTGCCGACTGATGCTCCCCATCAGAAACTTGGTACTGAAGGAGAGAAGTTATTTCACCTCTGCACAATTCCCCATGGAAGAGCCACCTTCAGCCTCACTGTAAACAGGAGTCACAGCACTGTCACCAGCTCTGGCAATGAGCTGCAGTCATGCCCCTGAGCCTGGCTTTGGTAACTCAGCATGTCAGCTCACATGCCAGAGTATGTGATGGTAATCCTTAGATTTGGAAAGCCCAGGCTTTAGCTTCCCACCTAAGGAATTTGCACTACTCATTCTACCTGCAGCCAAGTGGCCATCACCTCCTCATCAGACCTGGTGAGCAAGGTGTTTCCAATGATTCAGAAAGAGAATTCCCCTTTTCCCTGCAGTCTTTCTGCACAGAGTTTTCATGAAGCATCACATTGTGGAGTCTTTTCCACTCAGGGAAAGCCAAGTGCTGGATTGGCTTCTTGCAGCATCATCCTCCGCGAGGAGTAGCATCCTTGGTGCTAGAAAAGGTGAAATAGGTGCATTTAAACTCAGCCAGCCACAAATCTCTTGTAAATCCCAACCCTGCATTCACCAGGCTCTACTGAATAATGCTGACCCAAATCCCTCCCCATGGGTCATGCACAGTCTCACCATCTCCATACTATGGGCTGACTGCTTCCCAAGAGGGAAAGTTGATGGGAGAGGCTGGAACTCCACTGATCTCCAAAATCCCCTCATCTGAGGATTGAAATGTCCCCTGGTGAAAGTGTCCCCTCCCCATGTGAGATGTCCCATTGTCAGCAGTGCTGGGATAAAAACACCCGTTGAGGCCATGGCAGAGTCTCTGCCACCATTAGGAGGTTGCAAAACCCCTATAAAATATTTAAAATACATATATTTCCTACTTAGATTTGGATTTAGAAAGAGAAATGTTGCTCATCAGACCCTTTTAGCGGGTACTCAGCTATAACTCATGGCTTTTTCCCTGTGAAAGCACCCAAATATAGCCAAGGATCCATTTAAATTACAGGCAGGACAAAACACAGGAGGCTGCTCTGATTTAATAATAACCATAATATGGATATTACTCTCCAGGCTTTGTAATGCAACACCTTGTATTATTAAATTCTTCACGCCCTGGGCTGGTTTTATTCTGTAATCCAGTGCCAAGGTTGAGAAGCATCCAGCAGATGATTCTATGGACCCTCTGGGCTCAAACCATGCATTTTTGGGAGCCAGCACCAGAAGCCTGTAATATTAACCATGGAGATAGGTGCTGGTCCCTCTCCAGTGAAATGATGGGAGCAGGAGCTGCTTGGGGAGAGCAGGGAGCCCTGCACATCTCTGTCTGTCCCATCTTCCACTGAGTTATTCACTGCCCAATTTTAGGAATGTGTTAGGAGAGAAGTTGGTTTCTCAGGGGAAATTGGTCTTGGATGCTGCTTATGCACAGCAGGATGGCTCCAAAGGAAGGTGCTGGAGGTGCTGGGGTGCCCAAAATGATGCTCCCGAGCCTTTTCTAACAGCCACATCGATTCAGGGCTGGGAAACACAGATTATAGCTCTTGTCTGTGTGTAAGACATCACTGATCATACGTTTTTGATTCATCAGAGGCAGAAAATGTCACTTGAGTAGAGAAAAAGACTTCTTGGTGCTTGTCCATCCTCTGCTCTGGTCCCTGCCTTGTGCAAAGGCTTTCAGCATCCCTCAACTTTGCCTCTCTGGATGAAGCCCCAGATTTGTCCCACTGTCACCACATCCATATCAGTGCATTTAATGTTCTGAAATAGAGCTGTTTAATGGGGGGGTTTCTAATTGCTGCTGCTATAGCAGCTGGGCCGGCCTTGGGGCAGGACCAACCACCAGCACCTGGAGGGTGCTGCTGTGGTTTTATTAGGGCACTGGGGTGGACTGGGGGCTGATGTAGTGCTATGGGGACTCCAAGAGTGTGTGTTCTTGTAGGGTGCTCCCCTGTGCCATCACCAACCCCCTGAATCGGGGACATAGTGGTGAGTGTGGTTTATGTGGGGCTTTTTTCACTGTTTTGGTTAGGTTTGAAGGCTTTAGAGAGCCCTTTAGTGCTGTTAAATCCTGCCTGGGGAGCAGGCTGCTGCCAGGCATGGGGGTTGGCTCCCAGTGCTCCTTGGTGGAATGTGGGAACTAGAACCCACATCTGGATCTATAGAATAGGGGTCTTTATGAAGCAGGTACCTGCTGGGTTGAGAGGATCAGGGTGGGTCCTTGGGTGATGCTGCCCCATGCTAGCCCTGCAGGGATGCTCCTCATCATGCTTAGCGCTGCCTTTAAGTAAGGAGCAGGTATAAAAGGAGGAAAGGAACCCATCAATTATAAAAGTTTATGGTCCAGCTTCTTAATTGCTCTCTCTTAATCACATAATCTGTTTGCAATGCTAGGTAAATGGCTGGAAGAGCTCAGCCAAGTGGACAAGCATCCCAGTCACTGTTCCCCTCTGATTTACCAGCTGGAAAAATCTGATCTTTCAGCCTGGAATGACTAGAGCTTTAATTAGTCTTCCTTGCTTTACAACACTTAATTTTCTGGCTGGATTTGCATGTATCTCTCTGTAAGTAAGTGGCCTGAAGATAGGAAGGTGGGAAAACCACATCAGGGTGGTTCAGGAGGAGGAGTGGGAGCTTGGACCTCTTTGCTGAGCATCTCTTGGATGCTCTGCCTGGTGAGGAGTGGGAAGAAATCAAAGCAGTTCATTCATCTTCACCTGCAAGGTGCTGGCACCAGCTCTCCAGAAAGCAAGGCTTGGTTTAGTCCCCATCAGGTTGAAAAGCCTCTACTTCCCAGTTTAATTGAATACACTTTGCATTCCAGCTGAGCAGGCTTTGCAGGAGCACCCCCAATATGTTTCCAGGATGCCTGAGCCTGGTTCTGTCCTTGCCATCAGTGTCTGATATCCAGGGAATGAAGCCATCCCAGGGCCTGGAGTAGAGCCTGTCCATGGGTATCTGTTTCCCTGGGTTAAAAATGAAAGGGAGAAGGGACAAAACTTCCAGAGCCACTTTAGGGAGCTCAAAGGGAGGATTTTTAGGGTATGAGAGGTTGCTTGATGCTGCAAGAAGGTGGTGACCCCATGCCAGGACCTGCTGCAGCTCCTGTATGTGCTTGAAGGGGAGGCTCAGGCAGTCTGAGCATATACCCAAATGGATGCTTTGTCCAGGCAAAGAATCAAACCAAATAAACCCCCCAAGGTTAAGCACTGAGACAGAATGAGAACAGAATTGCCAAGTGTCTTTTGGTGCTTTCTGAGTGAAAACAGCTTTCCAAGGTGTTTGGGTACTGGCCAACCAAGAAGAGCATCCTCTATGAGAGTGTGTCCCCACATCCCTCATCCCTTCATCAAACAGAAGAGCTGGATGGCTGCACAGGTGGATGCTGTGTGCCTGCAAGTGGGTCCAGGGCTTTATTCATGGACCAGCTAAAATACTGCTGGCATCCGCACAACACGAATGTTTTCATGGCTTCGTTAGTTACTCTGCTGTCTTCATGTATCTGATTTAAGCATCATCCTTGTTTTGTGGTGTCCCAGTTTCCCCTTTTAGTGTCAGGTTTTCTGCCCCATGAGGGTACCTGCTGTGGGATCCAGGCTCTTCATAACCACCTCGAGTAAGCAACATGGAGAAAACCCATCTCATTCCATCACCCTGTGATCCGATAATGCCTGGAACATATTTCTCAGCCTCTTTCTTCCCCCCACTTCCTGCCTGCTCCCAGCTGGGCTGGGAACAGGGCTCTGCCACAGCAATGCCCCACGCTGCTGGTATTTAGGGTGGCATTTCCCACGTAGGGAGAAAATCCTGCCCTGTGCCACATGTTTGCATCCAAAGGGAATGAGCCACAGCAAATCAACAGAGCCCCAGCATCCCTCCCTGTCACACAGGTGATTTATTCTGTGGATTTCTTTCCTCACAAAGCACCTGGAAAAGAGCTGTGTGGGCTTTCCATATGGGTTGCTATTATTTTCCAGGGTACAGCAAACAGATTGTTGGAAGGACTCCCTGTTCTGTGCCTTGTGCTGCTTTAGGTTTTCATTAGTTTGTGAAGCAGAGCAGCAGTCAGCGCTGTCTCCTCGCTGCTGAGCCTTGTTTAGAGATTGCTCCTGGTGCAACTCGAAGCAGGAAAAGGCTTAGAGGTTTTAATTAAAAGCTGCAATCTGCTCTTGCCTCCGAATGCAAAGCCTCACCTATGGGATGGGAAGAAAAAGAGGAGGAAGAACAACAACAACAGCAACGCATCTTTACTCCATGAGGAGGGGCTGAGAGTAAACCATGGGGTTGCTCCTTTTGGCAAGCCACATGGGGACCTCGGCAGCTGGCGGAGATGCTTTTGGAATGCCCATGGCTCTGCTGGGACAGGCACATCCCTGATAGATTTATGCCGATTTAGGGACCCCTTTCTTGAATGTGACCTCATTGCTGAGTCTCCAGCAGCTGCGCTGGGCCTGATCCTGCCTCTCCTGGAGGCTGTTTGAGTCTCCCAGGATCAGGAAGCACAGATGTTTCCCTGGCCCTGCCTGCTGTTCAGCAGCATCCATGCATGGCTAAAGAGGTCAGCTCACTTTTAAGCAAGTCACCGAGCATTTCTGTCTCCCCTGGAATGCAGGGTACCAAGAGGAGCCTGTGGGGATGGGAGGGAGCCTTCACTGTGGTGGATGAAGATGCTGGAGGACATGGGAGGTCCCCAGGGGGATGCGGTGTTGGGAATGCTGGGATGAAGGGATGCTCCAACTCAGGCAGTTTTTATTTGCAGTGTAAATGGGCTGGTTCCAAGGGAGGGAGTTGATGGGTCTCCTATATTTGGTGCTGGGGAGTGTGTCTAGCTCTGCCTGTCATCCCTCCATCTGCAATGTCTGGCTCATCAGGGTGATGGGCTCTCAGTTTTCCTCAGGAAGCCAAAGCTTTAGGAATCTGTACTTTCCCCCCTCTCTTTGCTGATAATGGGGGAAATGTTCCAGCCCCTTCTTGTCCACTGCAATTCCTTTGCCATACTTTGCTGCCCTCCTTAAAGGGTGACCAGTGTCCTCAGGGTTGCCTTATGTCCCTTGGGGGATATTAGGCAAAGGCACCCTGCTTGCCTAGTGCAATAATAAATGTCACTGTTCATGGGAATAAAAGAAGGAGGAGAAAGGCAGTGAAGGGGGGGGGGGGGGGA
>NDXB01007782.1:19432-70941 GCA_002631895.1 Agapornis roseicollis | reverse complement strand
AAAAAAAGGGGGGGGAGGGGGGGGGGGGGGGGGGGGGGGGGGAACCCCTTATAAGCTATAATAAAAGGAAGATGCTAATAAAGATAGTGTTCATTTGTTAGGCTGCAGGGTTGCATTTATATTGTCTCCGTCTGGCAGCTCTCTGCCTCTGAATTCAGAGCTGTGTCCTGGGTACGATGTGCTATAACAGAAGGGTTGGCAGCTGGAACTACCCCCACCCAGCCTTCTCCTTGGGGTAGATGGAGTGTGGGGGCTTATCTGTGGCTAAGGGGGGAGGTATAGCCCCTTGTACCCCCTTGGGCTCATTTTGCTGTGGTCAGAAATATGTTCGGCTTCTCTTCTTATCAGGATTCTGAGCCTTTAGGGTGATCATGGGTTATGTTTTGGGGCTTTTCCTGAGCCAAGGGCTTAGGGGGTGTGTGAAATAGAGTGAGACACTGACTGCATTGGTGTGATGCAGCTTTTATATTTAATCTCCAGCCCCCTTCCACCTCATTGTCCTTCCAGTGTTTCCAGAGGGATTACATGGGAAAAAATGGAGAGATGTGGAGGAGAGTCCTGGGTTGATCCCTATGTCCTTCTCACCTAGCATCCATCCATCCATCCATCCATCTCACCTAGCCTGCATCCCCAGACACAAGACCCCTAAAGCTGCCCAAGACCCCTGGGTCTGGCTCATTGGAGTCCAGCTGCCTTGGGGTGGGATTTTCAGGTTCCCCCCATCCCTTTTGCACATGGTTTCTAACAGCAAAACAGCTTTCCAGGGGACCTGAGCCCCTCCTTGCCCAGTGTCCCATGCATGTGCTGAAATCTGGCAGTGAGCTGAGCCAGGGGTGCAAGTCAGGGTGGATGTAGGGGGAGATGGAGCATGGTGCTTGCTCTCAGCTCTATTTGGACCCCAAAATTTGGACCCTCAACCCCAAGGTTGAGGAAAGTGGGGTGGAAAACGGTGGCCATGGAGTTTGCAGGGAGATTGGCAGCTCTCCTCCCAGAGCCTGGGCTCCCCATCCCTCCCCTAGCACATTGACATTCCAATCCTGCCTCTCTGATGCCGGCTCTTTGTTGCTTTGTCAAATGACTAATTGTCAGTGGTTTTAATAAGGCAGCACCATGGGGAGGTGCAGGAGATTCCTCCCCGTTCCCTTCCCCCCCTTTCACCCTCTTTCACAGTTATTATTACTGAGAAGAGGGGGTGGGGAAGGAGAAACAAGCACCAGAGATAGTAAAATCTCTTCCTCCTTTCCAAACAGCAGCTGCTGCGATGCTCTACTGCAGTGGCCAAGACACCTCATCCTCCTCTGGGAGCGAGCTTTGAGCTGTGCAATCGCTGAGGTAAACAGGGAGATCCCTGCTACGTTCGCACCTTGTTTGTTCATTTCTTCCATCAGCTGGCTCTAGATAGCTGGAGAAGGGGCAGGCTGGCCTTTCCCAGTTAACTTCAAAGCTCCCATGTTAATATAAAGCCAGGCTGAAGTCCTGAAGGTGTTCGCCTCAAAGCTGGTGGGGCAATTGGGTTTGTAGCTTGCTGGATCCCCTCTGGACCTGTTGTTTGTGGGTGATGTGATGGAGGTATAGTGATCATGAAATGACACTGTTCTGTTTTTGAAGAGGTAAAGGTCAGCAGAACAACTACCTTGGACTCTCAGAGGGCAGGCTTTGGCCTGTTTAAGAGTTAGGGAAGTCCGGTTGACTTGGGAGGCAGTCCTGAAGGGCAAAGGAGTGCATGTGCAGAAAGACATGGGGAAGAAGACAGTCCTGGCTGAACTTTGCCTGGAACTATGCGGGCGAAAAAGAAAGTTTATGACCTTTGGAAGAGGAGACAGGCAGCTCAGGAGGATTACAGGGATGTTAGGAGCCTATGCAAGGACAAAATGAGAAGGGACAAAACCCAACTAGAACTTCATTTGGTTACTGCCATAAAAGACAATAGAAAATGTTTCTATAAGTACATTAGCAACAAAAGGAAGGCTAAGGAGAATCTCCATCTTTATTGGATGCAGGGGGAAACATAATGGCAAATGATGAAGAGAAGGCTGAGGTATTTAATGCCTTCTTTGCCTCAGCCTTTAAGAGTAATATCAGTTGTTCTTTGGATGCCCAGCTCCCTGAAAGGGTTTCATGCACTGGGACAGACTGCCCAGGGAAGTGGTGGAATCACCATTCCAGCAGGGATTTGAAAGACATATATATGTGGTGCACATGGGCTTGACAGTGCTGGGTTAATGATTGGACTTTGTGATCTTTTCCATGTGTTTTCCAGCCTAAATGATTCCATGATCCCTATCTCTCTGCAGGGTGTGCAGGTGGGATGAGAATTAACCCAATATATTTTAAAGGCTCTGTAGTAACCTGGGAATGGGGGAGCCTTGACTCAGGCACTGGCTCTTGACTCTGTCCCAGGTGATGAGCAACAAGCAGAATCTGGTCCCTGGATTCAAGCTCTGGGGCTTGTGGATTAGGCAATAAGGAGTTGGAGATGCTAAAGTAGCTTCAGTCCCAGGCAGAATTTATCCTTTGGGATCTTTGGTGAAGTATTTACCCAAAATGTTGCCTTTGAGGATGCTCGCTCCCGTGCATTATGCCTGCTTGAGTGGCACAAGGAATCTCCTGCTGAGGAGCTCTGGACGACTTTCCATCCTACCCTCTTCGGTCTGGTGGATGAACTGCAAAGCCCATCAGCTTTATTAGGCAAATTCTCTCATCCCTGTTCTCCCACCCCAGCAGCAGGGGATGGTGTGACCTCCCTGGTGTTGCTGATGGAGGTCGAACAGCAAACGTGGGTGAGCATCTTCAGCTACAGTGCTTTGGCTTCTCCCTTCACCAGCCTTGGACCTGGGGTTGGTGTGAACGATGCAGGGATGGATTTTCAGGCACAGCATGGAAGCAAAAACCCTTCTCCTTCTTGTATTTATCTCAGCGCCTCTCTCGCTATGAACTGCTGCCAGCCTGATGCCAGCTGGACCGTTTATGATGGCAATAAAAGCCAAACGGTGATATAAAACTGCACCTGTCATAATTGGGCTTGATTTAACCATGGATGGAGGCAGCCGATGGTGATGCTAGCTCGATATGTTGTGTGAGGGTGCCTTGGCCACAGGGTAGCACCATGGCCATTTTCTCCACCACTGTGTTGAGCACTCAAGCATCTGTTTTGCAGGGGAATAAAATCACTTCGATTCTCCCTGAAAGCAGGATGCTCATGGTTTGAAGTAATAGGAGAAGAGGTTGGCTGCTGGTTTAATATGATGTTGTCAGGCCTATTTTGCCTTTGTTTCTTTTTCTTCCTGAACTCCATGTGAGACTGGGTGCTGCTAATAGATGAAGACAAGTCTTTAACTCCTGCTGCTCCAAAACCTCCCTGCTGTGTTTTCTCCTTTCCTTGAAAGGCAGCTGTGCCAATGGCGAAAACGTCCTTTGCTCCTTGGTTTTTACAGGCTTTGGCTCATCCTGCTGCAGACCAGACAGGAACAAATGTCCATTGTACAGAAACAGTAGTGTTTACCCCCAGAAAGCAGCTTGTGCATGGCCCCTGTGTGATACCAGACTGGGGAGGATATATTTACCTCTTGTTTCCCCTGCCCAGAAGAATTGTAGGAGTGTCTCTGCAGGATTTGGGGTAGTGAGTTACAAAATGGGGTTGTAGACCCCTCTGAGAGTGATGAGGCTTCTAAGTGGTTTTAATACATCAGGTGGTTGCTTTTCTCCCAGCTGATTCTTCCATTATCCTTTCCCAATGTATAAATAAGGCTTGTGCTTGCAGGGCATGCAAAGGATGCTCTAGCAGCTCCTGAGCTTTTGGGTACTTCAGGAGTCTGATCCACATCATGGATCAAGCAGGAGAAAAAGGAGCTCCCAGCATTGCTGGGTTTGGGGTCATGGCAGCACTGTTCAAAGCAGGATCTTATTTTCAGGCTCATAAAGGTGATGCTTCAGCTCAACCTTCATTTAAAGAGTGGATGCCGTGTGCAGGTTTTGTTCCCCAGGTCCTGATGTTGCCATAGGATACCCAGACCTTGTGTTATTTGATTTTTCTCTCTCAGTCTAAGGAGTGTCAATGGGAAGGCAGGTACCAGGGGCAGGAGGGCAGTCTGACAGCTGTGGAACACAAAGTGGAGGTGGCAGCATCTCCCTGGAAATCCCATGAGCTCCATCGAAGGCAAACACCAAGCACCAGGCTTGGGTACCATGTACACCCCTCATCTATTACCGCAGAGTCCTGGGGCCCTGGTCAAGTTTGACCATCTGAAGGCAAATGTTTACTGTTGAAAGCAATCTTGCTCCTTTCCCTTAGGACTTCCATTTTATTATCCCACTGGATATTTCTGCATGATGTCCTGTCTTGGTTTCTTTTCTCCCAGCTGTCCTTGCTGACAAGCTTTGAAAGCATCATGGCCTATGCTCAATACAGCCTCTCCATTTCCTTTGGAGATGGTTATTGGAATGACTGGAATGATGCATTTAATCACCATTAATGAAAGCAAACAGTGTAATGTCTGCCCAGGTGGGGCTGCTCATCCCTATCTGCATGTGGATTTTTGAGGACAGGTTGAGCCCATGGAGACAGGTTCATGCATCATTGATGGGGAGGTAATGGGAGAACAGGTGTAAGCAGATGGTTATCTCTGTAACCCATTAATATGTGTCCTAGGGCAAAATAGCTCCAGGGCTGCATGAGAAGTGCCTGTTCTCTCCTTTCTGACCTGGAGATGAGGAGTGCAAGGTTTAAAAGAGTAGGTGGGGAAGAAAAACCCCTCTGGTCCCAAAGCTGCTTGTGCTTGTTCTCAGCCTGGGTGGCCATAACTTAAACAGGAGCAGCCACTTAGAAACCCACTGAGCTCTGAGAACACCTACAGAGGGGTTGGAGCAGCATATTTAAGACCTAATGTGCAACAGCATTAATGATGCAGGGAAGAGGATGCCACAAAAAGCCTGTAACAGCTCAAACCCAGGCTGATGGGGCATGCAGGAGCAAGCTTGTCATAAAAACCCCCAAAAGCTGGCCATCAAAAATCAAATGAAGTTGATATCTTCTGGAAGGGAGAGGGAAAGGGGAGGTTTACTTGGAGACAAAGGACCTTTCCTTCTAATTACAGGAACAGCAGGGTTTGCAGGGAAGAGGAGAGCTTCATGTAAGGTACCAGGTGTTTTGATGTGCAGCTGAGTTACATCTGAGATGTTCCAGGAGGATCCCCCCAAGTCACATCAGCTTCGGAGGGTTGGTTTTGAAATCATACCCATGAAAAAAACCTCCCTTTTTGTGTGTGTCTTTGAGACTAAAAGCTTTAAAAGCCAGGGTCTGAGCCACCTCCCCAGGACAGAAGCATCCCTTCCTCTCCTGCAAGGCTCCACTTGCAGCTTTGCTGGGCAATGCATTCCCCATGAGCTCAGCCCAGAGGCTGCAACCCACCAGATGCATGGGTTTTGTCCTCTGCTGTGACAATGGATTTATGGGCTGTCTCCTCCATCTCTGGAGTCCCACAAGTTTGGTTTGGGGGGCCAAGGACCTTTATAGCAGTTGTCATAGTGAAGAATCAACCTGTGACCTCTTGCTGCCTCTTCTTGGACAAATGTGGCTTAGGAAAGCCTTACTTTATCTAGGAGTTGAGGGAAAACAAGAATTGGAATATTTGAAGAAGAAATGATGTCTTTAAGAACTGAGGATGCTCAGGGGCTGGAGCACCTCCTGTATGAATACAGGCTGAGAACACTGGGGATGTTCAGCCTGGAGAAGAGAAGCTGTATGGAGACCTCAGCAGCTTGCAGTGTCTGAAGAGGGCTATGAGGATGCTGGAGAAGGGACTCTTCATCAGGGACTGGAGCGATAGGACAAGGGGTGATGGGTTCAAACTGAAACAGGGGAAGTTTACACTGGATCTAAGGCAGAAGCTGTTCCCTGTGAGGGTGCTGAGGCGTTGGCACAGCATGCCCAAAGCAGCTGTGGCTGCCCCATCCCTGGCAGTGTTCAGGGCCAGGTTGGACACAGGGGCTTGGAGCAAGCTGCTCTAGTGGAAGATGTCCCTGCCCATGGCAGGGGGTTGAAACTGGATGATCTTAATGTCCATTCCAAACCAAACCAAGCTGGGATTGTATGGTTCTAAGTGTGCAAGCACCTGGGACGAACCCTGCCTTCACTTTGGGTGCATCATCTGCAAGCATCACCTATTGCCTAGGACCCAACTCATGCTTAATCACTAAGGAGCGTCTGAAGCCGGAGCTGCTTCTCTAGGATGCTCCTGGCATTGGCAACTGTTAATTGCGTGCCAGGATGGCTCCCTGTGGTCTGGCTTGGGCTCAGAGCAATATGTAACTGACAGCTGGCAAGAGCACCATTTCATCCAGCAACGGGGCGAATCCAGCAAATAATTGTCCAAAGATTATCGCGGCGTAATGGTGCAACAACAGCAGCCGCCGCACATCATTAGAGCTTACCAGGGAGCACGGGAAGAGATTCAACAGAACTAAAGCAAACAAATGCCGAGCAAAACACACAGCAGATGCAGCGTATTAGTTGTGCACGGATTGACTTAAGAGCTGCGTGTCAACAGCAGCGAAGCCAGGCAGGGGTTGGCAGGACCTGAGGCTGGTTACATCCCTCCATCCTGTGGGTTCTTTGAAGGAGCTGATGGGTGCTCAGGAGAGATTGGTGTCTCCTATGTTCTTTCTGTGGGACTTTGGAAAGAGGTATCTGGGGTTTTCCCCCCACCTTCCTGCCTGCTAGATGGGTGCAATAACCCATAGTACCTTTGTCTTGTTATCCAGGTGGTAATTTCAGTCTTCAAGGCCAGGTTGGACAGAGTCTTGGGCGACGTGGTCTAGTGTGAGGTGTCCCTGCCCATGGCAGGGGATTGGAACTGGATGATCTTTAGGTCTTTTCCAACCTAAACCACTCTGTAATTTTATGAACCCTTTTTTCCCTGGCTGTTTTTCAGCCCTCAAAGCTCCCCTGCTGTGTTGATACTGGCCCTGCTCCTCTGGGTTTATTACATTTAATTCCACGTGTGTGAGAGGGGGGCTGGCATCACCACTGCTTGCTCTGCTCCTTTATGCAGCCACTTGGGGCTCAGAGCCCTGCAAATATTTGGGCTGCTCCATCAATTGGAACATAGGAATTGGCAATTTTCAATTGCATGTACATGGGAGAATCAGGATGATTGGAGCCCATAGCAGCATCTCATTGCTTCTTGCAGGCAGCTCCATGGGTCAGTCTGAGGTGCTGCCCCAGTGCAGGAGCACATCCCAGTTTCTCAGTGGGAATGCTGCAGTCTATCCAAATGTGCAATGAATCTCTGCAAAGGAGAGGAATTGATGCTAATAGGGATTTGCTCCTTTCTTAGTATGAAAAGAAGTATTAAGGCATTGATGGAGGTTGGTTGGTACCTCCAGGTTAGGTTGTGCCATTAACTGCAAGTGACCAGGATGAAGATTGTCTGGACTGTTAAATCTCACCTAACCAGTAGGAACTGGCTTGGACAGTGGTTTTGGAGTGGGTTCTAGGAGAAATGGTAAACCCTAAAGTCCCTGGGTTTCTTTTGCAGACCTCAGAGCAGCTGGAGAAAAGGTTTTCTGGATGCTGCTTCCCCATCCTCAGCACCTAAGCCCCCTTCAGTCCCAGATGAGAATGATGATGAGCCATTCCCAAGCTGCAATATTACCCCTTCCTTTTGCAGACAAGACAAACCCTCTTCTCCCTTTCTCCAGACCATGACACACCGAGTGATGGAGCTTTCCGTGTCTGGCACATGCTTATATATCACTTAACATGAGCAGGGTGTAACTCCTCCCCGTGAGCCATACGTGCCGCAGCAGCTGGGGGATGTTTCCAGCCTGCACTGGAGAAACACACATAGGACATCATCAACTTCCAGCATTTTATTCCACCTATGCCTTTTTTATTTGTCACTATGGTAACTACAAAGTAAAGATCAAAGCAGCGTGCCAACAGCAGGAAAAGGTATTATTTCCCCAGCCTCCCACCTTGCAGGAGTAACTTAAGCTTGGTTTTATTTCCTTTCCATTCAGAAAAACCCCTTGCTGCTGGCCAGTGCTACTACAAGTGCCTTGATTTTGGCAAGAGATAAATCCTTGTCTCCAACTGTTGCAGAATCACACTTCAAGAGTTTGGGGATCAAATAAGTTGACTTTCCTTTGGTTTTGAGGCAAGTGTGAAGTGCAGCTCCATGGATGGGTAATGTGGCACAGGATGAAGAGGGCTCATAGAGAAGGCCCTGTGTTTTAATACTGGTGATGGTTTGAGGGGGTCCTGGGGCTGGAGGAGAGAAACTGCAGCTCCCAGAGACTTGTGGAGTAGGAAAAAGCTTCTCAGGAGGAAAGACTTGTTTTCTTTTCTTGCATTGCTGGAAAACACTGATTTAATTAAAGGAAAAAAGAAACTGACAGGGAATGGCATGGTTGACAAGGTGGCCTGCCTGTGGGGAGTGGAGGTGCCCCAGGGACTGCTCTGAGACCTTGATGGTCCCAAGCAGGCTCCCATGGCTTTGCTGCATGGGGGATGCCTGGCTCTCAGTGTTTGTGGTGGGACCAGAGCTGCTCCTTGGGGCAGAGAGCAAGGATAACAAGTGTCTCATTGAAAACAAGAGGTACTTGGCTGCATGGTGGGCTGGCATCTCCTCCTGGCTTCATGGGGCAGCTTGCCTTGGGTAGGGAGAGGAGCTGGCAAAGCACTGATGCAGGTTGTAGGGTCACCGCACATCCCAAAACACTCCATCCATGTCTTCTGGCTGGACTTGTGGAGGAGGATGCTGCTGCCTGAGCTGCCTGTGGGCTGCCAGACCTTTACATGGGTGTTTTGTGTTGCACATGGAACAGACCAGCCTCGTGGAGCTGAAAGAGTGGAGGCGAGAAGAAGAAGGAGGGGGAGGAGGAAGAGAAGTATGATGCTGGCTGTCCTGCCTGGTGCAGAGAACAGGAGGTTCAGGTCAGAAGAGGGAGCCCCCCAACAGTTTATGTTGCTCCTGACTATTGCCCATGGCTTTGTGTTTGGGATGGGTTTGGGGTTCCCATCCATGCCCTGTGGCTCTGGAGCTTGGGATGGGTTTGGAGTCCCCATCCATGTTCTGTGGCTGTGGAGCTTGGGATGGGTTTGGGGTCCCCATCCATGCCCTGTGGCTTCAGGCAGAATGTTTTAATATGGATAAAAAGCTGGAAACCACACATCTCTTGAACTATGCTCAATTTTTGCTTGCTTCTCCTTAGTTATCATGGAAACAGGGTGTAAGCACTGAACATTTAGGTAAGGGCCCTGCTCTATGCATGTAGCCACAGGTCCGGGGCACTCAGTACCCAGCAATTGCCCTACTCTGATTACCCTCGGAATTCTCCTAATGATTAATAATTGCACTCTTCCCTGATAGGCGTAGAAAGAGAAAGGCAGAAGAAGAAGGGAAGAGGATGCTCATCAATGTGCTGCCATCATCCATCCTTTCCCGCCACCTGAAGCTGAATTTCTTGCCAGGCACATGGCATTTCCAGCCCTACTTTGTTGAAGGTGCTATGGAAGTACAATCCCAAACACTGTATTTTTAGTGATACCAAAGTGTAGCCAATATGCACAGGCAAAGTTTAACTCTGATTTAAAACAGAGGAGGAAGTGGAGTTTAAAATACACAAGCATCATCAAAAGTACCAAATGTGAGGCTTCTGTGTTGCGTGTTTGCAATGTAAGTGGCAATCTCTTCCTTGATGGGCTATAAACCAGCTTTTAAGTTGGAATAGGTGTGCATTTGCTGTTGCTGCAGATGAAACAAGATGCACAGTTGCGGCAGTGAGCGGTACAGACAATCAGGAGAGAGGCACTTAGAAAATCAGCGGAAGGTTTTCAGCTGTCAGGAGAGTTTCAAGGAGGGAATCTGAGGACAGCCAGGGGCCATCTGGTTTTAAGAACGAATTTAATCCAGTTAGGAGTGGGATTATGTGATGTATTTGCTTGCAGGTGCTGGAGCATCATGGCTTCAGCCTCAACATGAGCCAGCTTCAGTGTGAGCTCACAACCAAGAAAGCCAACCATATCCTGGACTGCATCAAGAGGAACGTGAGCAGTAGGTTGAAGGAGGTGATCCTGCCCCTCTGCTCTCGTGAAACCTCACTTGCAGCACTGTGTGGCTCTGATGTCCTAAACATAAGAAGAACATGGAGCCATGAGGATGATCAGAGGCTGGAGCAGCTCCCATATGGAGACAGGCTGTGAACATTGGGGCTGTTCAGCCTGGAGAACAGAAGCTGCATGGAGACCTCAGGGCAGCTTCCAGTGTCTGAAGAGGGCTACAGGGATGCTGGAGTGAGACTCTTCATCAGGGACTATAGCAGTAGGCCAAGGGGAGATGGGTTCAAACTGAAACAGGGGAAGTTCAGGTTAGATATAAGAAACAACATGCTCATAATAACATACTCAACTCCCCAGAGGGTTATAAATATATATAAATATTATATAAAGTTATATAATCTAATAGATAAGTTGATATACATTTCTAGCCCAGGAGGGATGCAAGTATTTATACCACAAGCCATGAGATGCTGCTGCTCCCCCTAACCCTCTGCACTTCCCTGCTCCAAGCAGAGCTGCATCCATGTACCCTCCTCACCAGACATGTGCTGGGACAACACCAACACCTTTTCCCAAATTTTTCATTAACTTGATCCAAATTTTCCATGAGTTTTCATTTTCTTGCAGAAGGAAACCCCACTGTGTGCATGCCTGCAGGCACCTCATCCAGGGATGTACACATGGCTGGGATCAAAATGAGCTAGTACAAGCCAATACACTACCCCTGCATACCCACCAGCAGTCCAGGGCCTCCTCTTCTTATCTGCATGGATAAAGGATGCAGTTGGATCCCTGCAGGTGATTCCCATGGACCGGCTGGGTGGCAGGACCAGGAGGAATATGGGACCAGGGAGTATTTGGCATCATTGAAAGTGCAGCAACATCAAACCAATGCTTGCAAATTGCTGACAACGTGGGCTTTGTCTGCAGTGAATCTGTGCTGCTTGCAGCCCTTGATCTCTGCCACCACCAACACAAGCTCTTCAAACATTTATAAGTTTCCTTCTGAACAATGTAGTGCTATTACCCTGCTCAAAGCTCCTGGTGTTAGATGTGGAAACACGGCTGGCCAAGGGGTGTTGGAGCTGGAGGGAAGGTTTCTGAGCTACTCCAAGCATCATAGGTAGGGGCTGATGTATTCCAGTGTCCCAGGACCTTGGGCTCAGGCGTGAAGAGGAGTGGGCTGGAAGTGGGTGTTTTCCTGTGGGTGGCTGTGAGCAGCTCCTGGGAGCTCCTTCCCAAGGTTGGGTTGAGCTCGGAGGGCAATGGAAAACCATCCCCAGCTGGTGCTCTTTGTAGCCTCCTCCCTGAGAACAACTCCAGATTAACCTGTCAGGGGCTTGGTCGTGTGTCAGAGCTGGCAATGGAGGACTCCAGTGTCAGGAGGGGTTTGCCTTGCAAGGCTGCTATAGCATCCCCAGGGAACACATTTTAGGTATAAGCTGAACGCTGGGCTGGAGGAGCTTTGTACTTGGTGATGGTGGTGGGGAGATCCTCCCTGTAGAGGGTTGATTTGGAGGCCAATTTTTTGGACAAAGGAGATGCTGACCTTCCTGGCTGTGCAGAATCAGGCCTGATGTTGCAGTGCTGCATGATAGGGCCTTGGGTAACATGGTATGTTGTGAGGTGTCCCTGCCCATGGCAAGGGGGTTGGAACTGGATGATCTTAAGGTCCTTCCCAACCCAAATCATTCTATGATGCCAGGCAGCTGAAGCTGGGAGCGACACCCACACCGGATGCTGCAGCACCAACACCATGCAAATGCAGGAAGATCTGCTGAAATCCTGCTCCAGGTGATTTTTGACTCCAGCAAAACTGGCCGAAGAAGTGGTTGTGTTCTGTCACCCTTTGGAATGAAAGAAAACACAAACCCCTTGTTTCTTTGAAGTCGTTTCAAAAACATGATGCACAGATGCAGGAGGTGAGCTCATCCCACCCAGCCCCAAGCATCCTTCAATAACGGCTGAGATGCATCAAAACTCAGCAACTGTATAAAAGCTGCAGATTTTCATAAAACTTATTTATTGGTGCATGTTCTCCTGGCTGCCTTCTGTCTTTTTCCACTCTGGATTTTGGCAGGCTCTGTGGCCAGCTTTGTATTCATTAGGAGGAAGGCCCAGCTGGCACTTGCCCATGTGCAACTCTCTGGGGTGCCCAAGTCTCTTGGGCAGCTCTCGGAAGTATTTCATGCCAAATAGCAAAAAATCTGCTGTAAAAATGCTCAGGTAGTTCTTCTGTCCTGGATGGGGTGATGCAGCCCTCCAGAGCAGCCTTCCAGCATCTGAGGGGGGCTACAAGGATTCTGGAGAGAGACTCTTCATCAGGGACTGTAGTGATAGGATAAGGGGTGATGGGTTCAAACTGAAACAGGGGAAGTTTAGGTTAGATCTAAGGCAGAAGCTGTTCCCTGTGAGGGTGCTGAGGCGCTGGCACAAGGTGTCTAGAGAAGCTGTGGCTGCCCCATCCCTGGCAGTGTTCATGGCCAGATCAGAGATGTGTCCTGGGTTCAGCAGTAGCAGTCATTTTTCTCCTTCTTAGTAGCTGGTGCAGTGCTGTGGTTTTGACTTTCTGCCTGGGAACAGCACTGATAACATGGATGTTTTTTGTTGTTGTTCAGTAATGTTTAGTCTGATCCAGAGCTTTGTGAGTCTCATGCTCTGCCAGGAATGAGGGGAAGCCAGGAGGAAGCAGAGACAGGACACTTGACCCAAACTAGCCAAAAAGGTATTCCATACCACAGCATGTCATGGCCAGGATGTAGAACTGGGGGCAGTTACCCGGAAGGGCTAGATCACTGCTCACGTCAGGCTGGGTATCAGTTGGCTGGTGGTGAGTGGTTGTATTCTCTTTCTTTGTTATTTCCCTTATCATTATTATTATTGGTGGTAGCAGCAGTGGTTTGTGTTATACTGTAGTTAGTGGACTGTTCTTATGTCAACCCGTGGGAGTTACATTAATTCCATTCTCCTCCCCATCCCTCTGGGAGCAGGGGGGAAGGAAGGGAGGGAGTAAGAGAGAGACTGCGTGATTCTGAGTTACTGACTGGACTTAGACCACAATAACAGGGCTTGGAGCAACCTGCTCTAGTGGAAGGTGTCCCTGCCCATGGTAGGGTGTTGGAACTGGATGAGCTTTGAGATCCTTCCCAATCCAAACCATTCTATGATCCTACGTGCAGCTGCCTGTCTTTGGCCAGACCATAGGGACAGATGCTGAGTGACCTTCCCCTTCAACTGGGACACCTGGGCCCCTCTCAGATGTTTCTGCAAGGTGGAGGAAGGTGAGCACCAAAGAGCTTTTGATGGTGCAGGAGGCTATTCTGCACCAGGTATTGGAGCCTGGCTGCTGTACTCTGACAGCATTGCATTGGTCCCAGGCTTTGCAGAGGCAAGCTTGCATCTCTGTGGGAGGGAATAAATGAGGATGGCTGTCTGAGAAGCATGGACCACAGATGCTCCAGCACCTGCCCTGCTCCCTGCATGCTCCAATAGACTATGGGCAGGGTGAGAGAGGGGTCTCATGGGGACGCTGAGTACAGCCTATGCCTGCCTGCAGTGCTCCAGCCTGTCTCCCTCACTGCCCGCTTCCACCAGCGTCCTGCTGTTCGTATTAATGCACTGCTCGAAATGCAAGCTGTGATGGAGGAGATATATTTAGACTAAATCCCTTGCAGGTGACTCTTGTGGGGGGAAAGCAGAGTTTGATTTTTTGCTGTGATGGTTTAGCCTTGAGGTCTCCTTTAGAAGCTCTGCTCTTAGTGACAGCAACACCAGCAAAGCCCCCAAGGTAGTGAGTGCTTTTGGGGACCAGCCCCGCCATCAAAACTCGTATCTCATGTGCAGATCAGAAACCCTCCAGCACACATCCAAACCCTCCCCACACTGTCCATCCATCACTCCTGACGGATGTTATTGCAAGATATCTCTCAATAACAAGTCCTTTGCAGATCCCTTGATCTCAGTGATGTTGCATGGCAGTGTCTGGTTGTGCTCCATGCAAAGCAGCCTGGGCTCACTTTTTATCCCTGAAGGCTTGTGCTAAGAGAAAAGGGATTCTTTCCCCCTCGAGATACATGTGTGTGTTCAAACCCTCTAGCAAATGCAACATGACTAGAGGAGGTTTTTGCTTGAGCTGATTCAAAAAGATGCGTGTTTGTGTACTGCAAACCCGGCTTGTGGAAGGGTGATGGCTCCCTCCAGGCCATGTTCCCTAATCCCTGCTCTCTATGCATCCATCTCTTCCTGGGGTTTATATCTCTCCATCTGTTTAAGCAAGGAAGTGTTTTCTCCTCTGTGAGTGTTGCCTCTTACCCATGCACTGAGCAGGTCCCTGATGCTGCTACAGCCTTTCTTCACCCTCCCCATCATCCATGGCTCTTGCCAGACTCTGTGGGGAGGTTGGGCTGGATCCAGCCCTGCACACAACAAGCTCTTACCCTCAGCTTCAGGCAGGCCTGAGCCACAACTTGAGTGGTTTGAGAGCTTGCCAGGATTTCCACTCCTGAAGAGCACAGAAATGGTGCCAGCAAAGGCTGAAGGCATCTCACATGTCTGCTGATCCCGGTGAACATGACGGACAAGTTGCACCAGCAAGAAAATGGGGTAAACCGTGACAGCAAACAGGAGGTTCATCTTTGTGTCAGTTTTCACCTTTTACAAGGAAATCAGCTCCATTTCTTCTCATTCCTATGCCCTAGAAATAAAGCAGCAGTGGCTGGGAAGCCCCCCATCGATGGCATTATGGATGCTGAGTAAAGCTGGTGCTCTGTAGGCAAACATGGGCAAAGCAGCAGCATTTGACTGTGGTTTCTGGGAGGTGTTGGAGTTCCAGTGGTGCTATGAGCTCCCTGTGGGTCAGGACCGAGCTCTGCCTTGGCACTGTGAGGCTGGAAAAACGTAAGGAAGAGTTTTATTGTGTCTCTGGTCCATCTGTCATAGGAGGTGTGTTTTATGCCGCAAAACAAAGGGTGAAATGGGAGATCAGGATTTATTTGGGAAATAAATTCTCTCCATATATTCATTCTTTTCCCCCTTTCCCTTTCTACAGTCCATTTATCTAATCCATTTATATCTATTCATCTGTCTCCTGTTTATCTGGAGTATCTTTCAATATAAATCTATGCCTGTTCCTTTCTGCATTATCTCTCTGGCCCTTATGCATCATCATCATATCTCTCCCTTTCTCTCCATCTTCTTACAAGAAGTCTCAGCTTTTGGGCTGGTTCTCTTTGCATGTCACAGCATTTCCTAACCACCACCACCACTCCTCTGGAACAGAGCAGTTTAAGGAAATGCATCATAAGTGAGGAATTTGATCAGTTATGCATGCTACTCATTTGGGGATGTGATGTGGAGCTGAGGCACATCCCTGCGATGGACCACAATGCAGGATCATCAGTGTCAAGGTGTGTTAAGTCTGAGGGAGACAGCACTGAGTCTTCATGGTCTCAGAGAAGGAATAAACCCTCCTCTCCAAACTGCCACAGGGCCTGCAAGCATCAAGTTGGGTTGCTTTCAAATCATGTCCCTCCTCCAGCTCCTGCTCGTGCCAGCGTGACTCAGAGGCATCTTGGCATTCCTGACAGGTACGGCATCCCACCAGCTCTCAGCATCACCAACCAGGTCAAATGCTCATTTGGAGATGAGCAGCTTGGGGCTGTTTGTGCTGCAGGGATTGGTGGGCAGGCAGTTAAATGTGTTTTCCCATGCCACATCCCCGGGTGCTCCTGATTAGTTTTACTCTCAGCAATTTTGTGCTGAGGTCTTGTACTCATCATCCTGCTATGTTTAACGTTCTTGATGCCAGTGTGGTCAGCCCAGAGCAGGACATTATCTCTTCTGCTATGGTGTTCTTTCCTCTTCCAAAGGATGAATCAACCCATTCCAAGCCTCACATGCTTTCATTGACACAGACACTCTACCTTTGCAGGTGACACTGCCTAAACCCTGTTCTCCTTTCCTCATAACAAGGAAAGAGGGTTCAAGTGACGCCAACAAGAGGCAAAAAAGTCACAAGTATTGTCCAGCTGCACTAATACATTTGCTTTAATACACTAGTATCTAGTTATTGTATTAAATTAGCCACGAGTAGCCATCAAGAAGAGAATCTCATGCACTCTTGTAGTAAGTACAGTGATGGAGTGCTTCTTGGGTATGTGGCCAGTAGCATGCTACTGCCTGAGAGAGAAGCTCAGTGTTTCCTACAGACAGCCAAATGCACCCTTAGTTTGCATGCATGACCCTGACCTTGTCAGGCTTGAGGAGAGTAAGATGTTGGGCTGTTTCTGGAGAGGGAACCTTGGCCATGTAGTTACATGCATTACCAGATGCTGTTGCCTTTGAATCCCCAGGCAGCACTGGATGCCACATGCTGCCTGTTGTCCTGATTCCATGGCTGCCCCTTCCCATTGCTTTCCACCTTACTCCACCTTCTCTCCTAGGCCTATCTTCTTGGCCTGCCTGTCCCTCCCCATTTACACCCTCATCTCCAATATTGCTGTCTCCATCTCCTTTCTCAAGGGCACACACCTCCTGCCTTGCTCCCACCATGTCCTGCTGCAGGGTCTTCATAGAATCCCAGACTGCTTTAGGTTGGAAGGGGCCTTAAAGCTCATCCAGTTCCAACCCCCTACCATGGGCAGGGACACCTTCCACTAGAGCAGGTTGCTCCAAGCCCCTTCCAGCCTGGCCTTCACATTGCACTGTTACTCCCTCCATGGTCCCAGTCAACTCATCCCTAATTCATCCCTCATGCCTCCATGTAGCCCTCCCTTTTCCATTTTACAGTTGTCTCCTCTCCATTCCATGTAGAGGAAACTTGGCCAGGCTCTGCCTGCTGGAAGCCCTCACTAAAAGTGGCCACCAGCCATGGAAATCCTCACATGGATTACAGCTTGGGTCAAGGCCTTCAAGAAGCATATTGGGTATGCATATCCCTTTCTTCTTCTTGGCAACAGCTGCCTCTTCCTATGGCCATTTCTTCCATCGCAGAGCTCCCGTGGGACACCTCTCAGGAAAACAAGGTAAAGTTGCTGAAATTATTTCCCAGATGTAAATTATTAGCCTGAATTTCTCATCAAAAAACAATAACAGGGGATTTATCTTCCTTTATTGTTTTGATGGAAGCCGGGATGCATAAGAAAGCTGGCAACACATATCCACTCCATAATTAGATTGAAAGAAAACCACCCCTCTGAAGACAATGAGATGATAAAAGGGATCAAGGTCCCTGAGAAAACTGAATCCTCCCTTTTTTCTTTCCCATTACTTCTCAGGTTATTTCACTTCGCTATTAAGAAATCTGATTTGCTGATGAGCAGGAAGAGGAAGCTTCCAGGCTCAGAAAATAAAGGAGTTGGGTTGTGTGAGGACAAGCTATTAAAGATTCAGTGACTGTACAGCCCCGAAGGTGGCGAGTCCCCCATGAATTAATATAGGCTGATTAAACCCTTCTTCTGTCACTGGAGATGTCCTGGAGCCACTCTCAATGACAACAGATAAAACCAGTCCATACCCAAGTGCTTCCATCAAAACCTGCCTGCATCTCTTTGACCATGGTCACCGGATGAGGTCTCAGGGTGAACCTGGATTTCTGGGTGAGTCCTGGTCTTGTGAGGTTTCTTGGGGGCTCCTCATTGTGTCTTTCATGGAAGACACAATTGGTTGGAAGGAAAAGGAGGGTCCCCATAATCAAGGCTACAACCTGGGAGCAGCTGGCCAAGCTGGCTGCTCCTGCAATGTGCAAGGGTGTGCTTGCAGCTTTGCTTGCAGCAAGAGGGGACCCTCACAGGATGTGTCCCCTTGTGGCATGTCCTTCCCCAGGAGCTTCCCTGCCATCACACAGCAACTCCCTGCAAGGCTCTTTGCTTGGGCATGGGGCAGTTGCTTGGAGGAGGAAGCCTCCTCTCAATCTCATGGAGATCCCTTCTGCATGGGACCTCTGCTTGGAGGTTCTCAGGGTGCAGGAGACATTTCTATATGAAAATGTCAACTGAAAAGGTTCCCACCATGGGGAAGACACCTTTGTCTTTATTCCCTTCATTTCCTCATCTACTATTGGCACTGGGTTTGTTTGGTGATGACAGACCCCTTCAAGGCTGATGGGCCCACCAATCTGGCATATGGTGGTGGCCGATGCCACCTCCTCCCCGAAGAAGTGGTGAAACCTCCTGGCCAGGCCCATGCAGTTGCAGAATCAATCCCCCTCTGGAGTGAGCACATTCAGGGGGTCTATCGGGTGACCACAATAAACCCTTGTTTGCTACAGTGGTTTAAAGTACTTCACCAATGTCCATCAGAAGAGTTGGGATGGTTTTCATCCAAAGTCCTGCAGCTGGAGGCAAGTGAAAGGGCCACGTCAAGCACTGAAAAATGCCTCTCTTAAACCATGGGAACTAACCACCAAAACGGATTGGTGCCTTGTAGGTATCTACCTATTATTACAGTTTCTTTGTAGGCAGTAACTGAGTGTAAGTTGTTTTGTTTGCAGGTAATAAAGGCAGGCTTCGGTTCGTGGGGTTGGAGTATCTAGATCTGGATGCACCAAGGATGTGGTAAAGGTTTCATAAGAGGTGGAATACTGGGAGCCAGCTCCCCAGGAGTGTGTGGAAGGAGGGCAGCGCCTAACTGCAGGATGGTCCATCTGCCTTCCTGTCACTGGTGATGAAAGGAAACTGAAGCAGCTTGTGCAAAGGCAGAGGCTGGCCAGGTATCAGAGCAGGATCTGGACTGCTGCCTCCAAATAGACAAGATAAACCAGCACATCTTCTGCCTGTCTTGTCCCTTGCAGGGGTAACCTTAAGCTTGACAGAGGGATGAGGTGTCCCTGTGCCCCTTGCAAAGCCATGCAGGGATGATGTGGTCCCCCATCCCACCATCACTGCAAAGCTGGTCTGGGATGAGTCTTGTCACCACTGTTATGTGATGCATTGGGGATGTGTGAGCAGGGGGCAAAGGCAGCCCCATATCACAGTGGTGACCAGGGAGCTCCAGTGATGTGGATTCTTCCCCTGTGACCACCGTGTCATGGCTGTCCTTAAGCATGAGAATTGCTCCAGCTGCTCAAACTGGCCTTTCCTTGTCCCCAAAGGAAGGAAAGAGCTGAATGCCACAGCTTTGTTTCAGCCAAAATGAAGCTGCACATCAGGCCCAATATCAGCTCCAGGGCAGGTAATTCTGCTGTGGACTAATGTCTCCATGGTCCTTCCCTGTTGTTTTCATCAGGACTGCTATTTCCTGCTTGCGCCCCTTGTCTGAGTGGCTCTGGGAGTGGGACAAACCCAAATCCCCACCACAGCGCCTGCCTAGCTGAAAAATGAGGAGGTTTTTCTGGTTGCCATGGGAGGTTTTCCTTCTTTTTCCAGCCCAGGCATCTCTACAAGGACTGTCACTGGCTTGTCCCTCCCGCCCAACTCGGGGAGGGAGGCTGCAAACTCACATCAAGGGCTTTGGTTCAGCTTTTTACCATGAATTATTGATCCATTGCCAGCCTTTCCCTGCCTCATTCTGGAGCACCCACTGCACAGCAGATTCATTGCAGCCAGCAGGAGCTTGTGCTCACGTTGTCATCTTCACCCCACCAGATTGATTTCCATGTGCCTATGGGGTGATCATTTCACCCCTCACTCAAAGCCATGTGCAGTGGTCATGTCCTCTGACCAACTCCTTCCTCTGCTGCCCCTGGAGATGATGTGGATGTGGGAATTCTCTCCTGGTAGGGTGGTCTTCCCTCTCCCTTTGCTTTCTCCTCCATGTGGAGACTTGTTCTTAGGCTGTTCCCTTCCAGGGGTTTTGACAGATGGAAACCCCTCACATGAGTTTGATGCAGTGGGAGGTGTCTGGAGACTGCTTTTGTCTCTGGTTGTATCAATAATTAATATGTTGATCCAGAGCGATATTATAAACAGGGTAAATACTTCTTTTTCCTCCCTTTTTTCTCTTCTTTTCTTGATAAGCAGCAGAAGCAAAAGGGCAGCTTTTAGTGCCACTGCTCAGGGGGAACTTTTCAGTCTTTCCACAGGGCTTGTACCCTCCTCCCTGCTGAGATGCCCTCTCCATCCCTCTAGCCCGGATGGGTTGGAGGTGGTTGTCTCCAGCCTTGGCTAGGCCCTTGGGTAGGTGACATGGCTCAGTGGCTCCATGAAGGGTTAATGGATCCTGGCAAGTTTAAAGTGTAGGCTTTTAAAACTCTTATTAATGGGAAACTCACATATTATGGCACGGAGTCCTTTCAAAGCAGCTGAGAGCCCTCTGGTGACCTTCAGCTTATTTGTGTTTTGGGGGCTACTCGAAGGCCACTCTATGAGGACCCTAGCATGGGCACATGTCTCATTGTACTTGGCTTCTCCGGCATTTTCTCATTGACTGTCTCAATTTCTCACTCATTTCTTAGTCCTAATGCTTCTAAAGGCACATATTTGGATTCAGCAATCACAGTGCAGCTTAATGTGTCCATCAGGGTTGAGGAGATCTTGGGAAGAGAGGCTGACACATCCTTGGCAGAGAGTTTCCTGCGGTTGAATCTCCAAATCCTACTTGGGCAGCAAAGGGAGGGCACCTTTTCAGAAGCCTTCAGTGCTCAACTTGCTGATTGCTGATTTAAAGCATCTTGGCCTTGGTGTCCAAATAGGTTTTGAAGGTCATTTCATCAACTGGTTGGTGTTTATGCTGGAGAGCACTGCTGCTAACATGAGGCCAATTATACCCATGGCATTTGAACTTCCCAAATACACAGATAGGACTTTCTGCCTCTTGCTTGCTTGCAGAACTCACCTCTGCCTTTCATGAAGTTTCTTGGGGTTCCACAAGCCAAATTAAAACACCATCTGCTGTAACTCCAGCACCTCACAATCCCTCAAATATCTGTTAAATGACTCCTTGAAACACCTTGGGAGCAGAACTAATTCCAAATGGCGTTAGCTGAAATTTGCGATGTTCCACTAGTGTATTAAAAACCACTAGCTTTGAGCCCCTTTCATCTGATTTTACTGGCTTTAATAAACGTCCTGCCTCCATGCTGAGGATATTTCTTCTTATGAGAACATTGCTAGCTTTTCATTAACAGTTTCCAGTGGATAATGCCTCCATTTGGAAGGCTTTATTTAAACCATACAAATCAATCTGCATCTATGATTTATTTGGCTTCCTAATTCCTACTCTTTTCAGTTAAATACACAAGGTTTAACCTAGTCTGTGGATTGATTCTGTCTGGAGCTATGAAAGACAATGGTGGGACAGGTTGGTTGATTGTAACATCCTGAGAAGAGCTGGGGAACCAACCTTGTCCTGCTTCTACTCTGGGTGGTTTCCTCTCCCGTTGGCCTTCTCAAATGTGGTAGGACACCAATGTGCCTCCCTACTGCCACCAGGAAAGGATTTGGTTTCCTTCAAGCTTATTAATAGCCCCATTGATGCTGGAATGCACCTTTTGCCAACTATTTCATCTCTCTGCCAGAAATCTGTGCCTGAAAGGGGGCCACTCTGCTTAGAAAACCCTAGGCTGCCAATGCTGGGGTTTGAGGTGGTCTCCTCTCTGGGCTATGCCCGTTATCCCCCTGCCAGCAGAAGAAGGAGAAGCAGTTCTGTCAGATTGTAGACTAGCATTTTTCACCATTTCCATCTGATTTGGACTCAAAAAGGAGGACAAACATTGAAGTAAATATGTGCTGCAGGGCATGAGAGCAGTTTGAGAAGCAATCGCTTGTTCTCAGCCTAAACTTCCCCCCAGGGAGCACCATGCTCCATATTTTCTTCTGGGTTTGGGACACCCAAGTTTGTCTCTTTATTGGATTCTCTCTGCAGGGTGGATCTGAAATGGCTCTCCTGTGATGTGGTAGGAAGGGCCCTGGTGAGACATTCAGCTTCATCGTCAGCTTCAATTCATCTTCTTGGGATGGGACGTACCTGCTTGTTGTTGGGGCTTATCTAGACCTTGCGGAATGGAACGTGGTCTCCTAGCATGAATAGGTGGAGACTGTAGCTTGAACCCACACGCTCCTATGACAAATTATAAAGGATCCACCATTTATATGATGCTTGACAGGGATTCCCCTTCTCTAAGCATTAGCTAAACCTGCATCCAGCTTGATGGAGCTGGAATGAGTTAATAGGTAGAGAAGAAGCTCAAAAACAGGGAGGGAAACTAAAGTCCTTCAGGGTCCCTAACCTCTGGGAGCTGAGCAGATCTGCCATCCTCATGCAGCAATTCCAGCTACATGGATGAGGGAGAGAGCGGGAGGAGTGGGAAGTACAGAGCCGGCCAGAGGAGGAAACAAACTGCAGGGGAAGGGAACTAGAGGGAGGCGCTCTCAGATCACGAGCACCTTTGAAGCATGCATAGGAGAGGAAATTGCTCCTTGCCCCCCTTGGGGGTAGGCTGGCAGAGTGTGCCTTCTACATTTGATTTTAGCAAGGCAGAGGGAAGCAGGGGAGGAAGGAAGTCGGATCATGTCTTGCCATGAGAGACAGAGCTCAAATTCTCTGGTATAGACTAACTTCTTCTTTGCAAGTCATCCCTAGGAGTTGGTCTATTGAAAGGTGAAGATCTGCTGCTGTGAGATTGTTTGAGACCCATCTGCATGAGACTTGCCTTGGCAGCACTGGTGCCATGGGCTCAGAACATCCATCCCATTGCATACCAGCCAGTATGGCCCGTGGCTGGGACATCAGCTTAGACCCAGCCTGGCTGGGACTCCGGGAATGCCGGAGTGCAGGATGGGTCTACAGGATACCCCCTCCTGAGGGCCACACTTGGCCAGGGAGCAGAGGGTGAGTTTGGTGGCTGAGGGGATACAGCACGTGATAGGTGATGGCATCTTGCCCTGTTGCTACTGCTGGTGTTGGCATGTGCTGGGGATGGAGCAGGAGGGTGATGCTGCCAGCTGTGCTGTTGTACCTTGTCTGAACCCAGGACAACCTGATGCCCATAGAACCAGAGACTTGATCCAGGCATGTGTATCCCAACCCTTCTCTCTCCTGGGCACAAACGGGACACCAGCTTTACCCTTTGCACAGCATCTTTGTAGCCATTCAGGACACTTGGTTTTGAGTGCAATGCCTTCAAGCATCAGGAAGTGTTCAGGCATCACTTGGGCTCTGGCTGTACACTCTGGTGGTGCACAGCAGGAGGCCGGACAGGGCAGATGGTGGGGATGGGGGAGATGGTCCTCTCCCACCTTGGCTCTTGTTGCCATGCTCATTTGCAGGGAGTACGCACCAGATGATGCTTCCTCTGTGTTTCCAGGCTGGTACAATTGCATTAGACATCCTGCTTTTTCCTCTGCTCCTCCAGCATCTCCTCACCCTGCCAGAGGACTCTCATCTCCTTGGGGGTGCCTGTGGAGGCCCAGGCAGGCTCTGCAGGGCTCTGCTTCCCTCTGGGGACACCCTCTATGCATTGATTTCCCTGTGCAAAATCAGGTGGGAAAATCACTGGCTTTGATTTCAAGGAACAAATCTCCCCCCATCCTTTGGGTAGGACTTTGGTGCTGGGGCCAGCTCATCTCCAGGCTGGCTTCCAGCAGGGAAGGGTTGGAGGCCACATGGCACCTGCTCAGATGCTAGAGCTGGAGCTGCCAGCAATTTTCTGCTGTGACCAAAATGATCTTTAATGCATACATCAGGGATTTCTTCCTTTTCCACACCTCCCTTCTCCCCATGCCCTTGGAGCCTGTGGCATGCTGGAGCAGTGGAAACTGCTTGGAGCATCACCAGCTGGGAAGATCTTAAGTGAGCTGGTACCACGTCACCCATGGCAGGATGTATTTGGATGGATGTGCTTCTTTCCTCTCTGTTTGCCCCTGTGGAGGGCTTCCCACTGCTACAATGGACCTGATGAGGCTGAAGATGGGCAGATGGACCAAAGGGAGCCATGGAGCCTCAGCACAGCCTGGGGTCTCCTCTGCCCACCTTTGCACCTGGAAAATTGCTGGTTCTCAAAAATCCCCCTCTCATCCCTAGTTTTGGGAGGGTTCTTGGGATGTACAGTCCCTTGCTTGCTTTTCCTTCCCCAGTGTTGTGCCTGGTGTGAATGAGGAGCCCTGGAGCTGGGAAGGGGACAAGGCAATGAATCCCTCATCATTGCAAGGGCTGTGCCTGGATGAATGTATCAGTGCTCCCTGAAGGAAAAAACATCTCTGAGCCTCTGGAATATTGAGGGAAGCTCCTGAAGGGGAACTTTGTGATGCTACTGCTGCAGGAGTTTTCTTGCGGAATGTGCAGTTTTATTGAACTGGAAAATATTCCTCGGAGCATATTAATAATAGTAAAGAAATCCCATTATTGTAGAATTGTTGTAATGGATCTTTTCAATCGCCTTTCATTCTGATAGTGAAAATGTTTCCTTGAGATGCTATTGCTTTCACTTCATCTGGACTTTCCTGCTGTCTCACTATGCGGAAGCTTCACATTAGACCTTGCATTACACAGCTCAAATGTTAGCACGGTGGAGCCTTGTTACTTACCAAAATGAAATGGACTTTGGAATTTCCTACAGGACATAACATCTCTTCCAGCTGTCCCAAAGGAAGAGACAGGCCTGACTTTGGGATGTGCACCCCTTTTCCAGACAGTTCATTAGTGATAGCCACAAATTGCTCACTCCGAACCCTACAACTTAGCTCTGAGCATTGACCCTTCCTATCTCTGAGCCTGTTTTGCCACCCCCAATTGCTTCCAGCTCAGCTCAATTACTTTAATACATGAGATAACAAGGGGTGGAGTGAGGGAGGTGTTCATGCAGGAGGGGGTGATAAGCTGCAGGTGGGGAGGAGATGTTGGTCTGTATGGTGGCAGGTTGCTGGGAGCTTGCTTGGCCAATGGAGGCTTCACCATGAGCTGCTGCTTCACCCTGTGGTGATGCTGTGAGTTACTCCAGAGGTGGAGCTGCCCCATCTCCCTGTGCCTTCGGTGTTCCCAAGGGACACATTGAGGATGGAAACCCTCCCTGTCCCCCATAGCTGTCAGCCTGGGTGATGTTATTTGTGCTCCTTTGCTGCTATTTATCCCTTCCTCTCCTCTTTGAGTTGCTCTTTCCCTTCTGCTCCTCTCTGCTACGCCAGCCCCAGGTTTAGCTCTGTGCCCAGTGAAGCACTGGTGTAGGGTGGGAACAGGGCTCCCAATGCCCACTATGGGGCAATTCCCTGGGCAGAAGTGTAGGAGCTGCTGGTGTTGAGAGCTGCACCCTACACTGTGTGACCCCTTAGGCATTACTGCAGCCCCCAGAGTGGGGGGCACCCACTCTGTGAGCTGTGCTTTTGAAGGCTTCTATTCAAGCACTAAATCCATTGGTTCTTCTTATTTTGGGGGTCTGTTTATAACCCCCAGCTTCAAAATGGTCTCTCCCCTTAGGGAGCAGGTCCCCAACAGGACTCTTCCTGTTTGGTACAGGACTCCATCCCTTCCCAGCCAGCCTCAGACCTCTGGTTCTGCAACTCTCTGCAGTGGTATCGGATGGAAAACAGCCTTTGAAGGAAGGCAAACAACCTGGGATCCTCCACTGTGATCTGGGGTCTGCTGCCGCACTCCCCACCCAGGGTTTTGGGGGTCCTAAGGGTCCTTAGGCTGAGGAGCTGCATCACTGAGATGGAAACAGGCAGGAGCAGAGCAGATTGTGCTCATCAAAGTCCATTATTTTGGTATTTCCTTTCTCAGAAAAACCAAGAAAAGAGCTTTTCTTTGCTCTTTCTTGAACACTTTGAAAGGAAACATCAACTCCTTTCAACAAACCCATTTTGGAGTCCAAAAAAATGCTTGGAATTTGAAAGAACTGGAAGAAGTTTGATCTCTGGACTGTCAGAAACAACAGAGGGGGAGGAAAACGGTCCCAACAGAAAGGCGTTTCTCTCCCTGCATGACCACCCTGATTTGCATCCTTGGCTGAGAGCAAAGTCATCCTATCAGGAATGTGACTGATTGTTTTCTAAACATGCTCATGAGGCAGTTTCTAGCCTGATATTAATTGGGCTTGGGGGTTGCAGAAATGAAGCCCTTCTTTTATATGGACCAAAGACAGGTAGAGTGGCTTTCAGGGCTGCATCCAAACAGATCCATCTCTTCTCTCAGTCTCCTATACCCAGTTTTTATTAGAGCAGCCAAAGGGAGAAGGGGGGGTGGTGTGAGGGGGGTGTGGAATAGAGACAAGAACAGGTCAGCAAGAATGGTAATGAAGATGCAGCGTGCAGCAAAGAGACCAGATTGCCTGCCTGGAGGTTGGGATGTGGTTTCTTTTCCCTTTCCCTATCAAGGGTGCAAGATAAACAGAGACAGAAGGTTGGAAAGTGTCCCAGAAAGGTCTCTGCAGAAGCAGGCTAAAATGTATTGAAAGTGGATAAACAGCAGGCAAAGAATTGCACTAAAATTTTAAGTCAAGGTGGTGTGAAATGAAACCTTTTAAAGCTGGTACAGATGCATGGTACATGATCTGCAACATAACTGCCCTCAGTCTACAGGCAGGCTTCAAGAGAGCCTCTGAGCATGGGTCTGTCCCCATCCGTCCTCCAAATGTCCCCCCTAGGTAGCTGGGTTACAGGTTTGCCCATCAGCAGGCAAAGATGCTTGATTGGTGTTCTTGAGGGGATTCTGGTTTAAGGGTATCATTGTTAGAGAGCATCCCACAGCCATACCCATCTAACCTTGAGATGCTGAAACCTCCCTTGGTTTGATCTCTGCTGCCATCAGCATCTCCTGTTGTTTTGCTCTGTGTTTACGGGCTTGCTATACTGCACAAACCAAGAGGCATGTGTGACAGCAGTGTCCAGTGTGGAGCCCGATGCTGTGATCATTCCAGTGTGGTGTCACCAGAGCAGGACAGAGAAGAAGCATGAGTAAGCTGGTACATGTGGTCCCCACTAGCTGGGCAGCCCAGGGACTTCACTGTAGTGCTGTAGAGCCCTACCTGTGGATTTATTGCATAGATGCCATAGTGGGGTGTCAGCAGCTGGAAACTGCTGGTGAATGCACCTTGGTTGCTCATCTGGGTCTAGGAGGAGCAGTGGAGGTGTAACTATCTGGCCATGGCATTCACTTTGGTGTATGGGCATATCTCCGTATGGGCCAAGATTTAGGTTTTGTAGTGATGCTGTTTGGGGATGGGGTTGTTGGTACCTGCCATAGAATGTGGGTGTCACCCCTGCAGTGATAGGGAAAGCATCCTGCTGGGTGCTGGGACCTGGGGATCAGGCTGTGCCAGAGGCTGAGAACACCTTGTTTACCATAAAGCCACCACTGCATCTGGGAACACATTCTGCTGGATGGTTTGGCTGTGGAGCTGCTTGTTTGGGATATGGTTTTTCCTGGAGTGGAGAAAGACAGCCCAAAAGAGGCATGTACAGCAAAACCAGGGTCATCTAAACCCTTAACAAGGTGGTGGTGGTGGAGTCTCCCGTACCTAGTACCCACAGCAGGAAACCTGCAAAGTGCAGGATGGTGCCCAAAGGGTAATGCACACTTTCAACCTGCTAAGGTTCACCTGCAGCCTTGCCCATGACTCCCATGCTTCAATGGGGTGTGTAGCAGGGAGGACAGCCAGAAAACATGGCTTGGGAGGGCGAATGGTGGTGGTATTTTTTAATGTGGGTGATTTGCTCACACTGCTGGTTGATGGAAACCTCCAGAAAACCCATCTGCTCATCCTGTTTGGCTTTTCCTCCACCAAAGGGAAAGCCCAAATCTGCTGCCCTGTGCTGGAAACCTGGGCGAAATGGGGAATTTGGGACAGCTTCCGAAAAATGCAAGGGATGGGGGAGAAAAAAAGTACAGGACCTTAATTTGAACCATTCTGGGTATTTCTGTGTTGTTTTCCTTGGTGTGTTTTGTATTATTGAAGTATAGCTTCCCAAGAAATGTATTTTTAATCATTCCTATGAGATCCTTTTGAGAAAACTTCTCTAAAATAGAAATATGTTATGTATATTTACAAATTTTATATATTTTTGTTTCTCTATATATTTTAATTTGGATTTATATGTCATATATGTAGGTATATATGGCCACAGTGGTTACCTTTCTAATAGCATCACTGATGTCCTCTTCATCCCTGACAGTCTTTTAGGGTTGGTGGAAGGGAGATCTGTCACAGAGAAGCAGTCATTCTGAAAAGACTAACCCCAAGAAACCACCTTTTTGCTAGGATCTTATGTTTCAGCATCCCATAAAGTGCTGGTGCCTTATTTATCTTCCCTGCCTTGCCTACAGCAGGTTCCGGTCCTTGGGAATGAGTGTTTGCTAAATCGGATCAGAGGCGGGCAAGGAGGAGGTGAAGGGTGGACATGAAAGTTTAATGGCTCTGTGTCCCAAAAGACTGAAAATCAAGCTGCTCCGGGTGGTTTTCTTTAGTTTTCCAGCTCACTTGCTGCTGATTTTAGCGTGTTAAATGTTTCAAGAGCTTCTCCCCACACCAGGAGCGGTGGCAGGGTCCCTTGATCCGATGCTTGGGGAGAATGGAGATTTAATGCCTCTGGTTTTTATTCATGTGGGGCTCGGCTATAAGGCAGGAGTCCATATCCACTCAGCTTGGCAATATCCCTTCCCTTCTCCTTCAGAATGAGGGGATAGGGCCTGTCCAACAGTAAACAAAGGTTATAATACCCAATATAAACATTCATTGGCATCCTACACCCACATGTCTGCATGTTGCTTGGTTACAAGCAGAAAAGGCTAGTGGCTTATTTATCTAGGAAATATATCCTGGGTATAACCTCATGTCTGAATTTAAACCAATATAATTCACTCCGAGCAAACAACAGGATAGGTGATCTCAGTGTGATTTGTCTCCTTGCCCCCTGTAATTTTCCAGCTCACCCTGAATAAACCTGATTTCCAATGACTGAAGCCTCCAAATGAGGAGCTTATGCAGGGCTGACAACGTCGGTGAATAACCTGCCAATGATTTAATTGTGGGGGGGTGGCTATTTTTGAGCTCATAAACCAAGCTGAGGGCTTGTTCTTGTCTATTCCCAGTCCCTGGCTGCTTTTCTGGACTTAAACATCTTCTCCCATCCCTGCTGCCGGGGGCTGAGCCAGATGGGCTGTCTATCAGCGATGCTGCAAGGTGAGGCAATGCAATTGGAAGGCTGTCTGGACCTCTGAGTCCTCTTTTCCATTCCCTCCTGCTGGTTTTAGTCCATGATTGCTATGTCTGACTGTATTTTGCATGCCTTCTTTTGGTCCTTGTGAAATCTGACCCTCCTTCTCCAGGTCCTCTTGCTTCTTCTATGTGCGATCCAGCATCAGTCCCATCTCCCTGTAGTGACCTCCTGGTTGGGATGCCCCAACACAACATCCGACTTGTCCAAAGGAAAACTTTCGCAATAGATGGGGAACCTTGCAGCAAACACTGAGCTAAGCTTATATAGAGGGATGTTTCCCACTGAAATCCATGCCTGGGCCCTGTAGAAGGTGCTGGTGTGCAGTGGAAGTAATCCAAGTTACCACGTTTATGGTGCCTTATCCCCAGATCATTGCCATGCTCGTGAGGACCTGCGAACTTTGAGGAGTTAACATTATTTTGCTTTTTACTGCATTGACATAAAGTTCCAGTATTACCTTGACTCCTTTCAAGAAGCCAATTGCTGGGGTTGTTCATTAGGAAATGGCTCAATAAAAGTGCTTTCTAAAAAATTTATTGACCCTATAAAAGGCAGGAATGTTATGAACAAATGGAATGCTACCAAAAATGACATCCTTTGTGTGCTCACAAAAACCCATGTGCTGCAAAGTGATGTCCGTAAATCTTGGTGGGAATTCCCAGCAGCTGCTTCATTTGGCCACATCAGGTAATCAATACCTGAAGCTGTTACATGAGATGGATTTGTGGGAGTTTGGGGAATGCCTTTGGTTAGCACTGATGGCCTTTCCCTCCTGGCTGCAGGGGAAGAACAAGGCTTGGCATTGCTGTCCGTGCATATAACCTCTCTGCAGGCTTAGAAATGGATTTGAGCACCACCTTGGGCACTGTCTGCCTACAGCAGAGCTCTCACCTGCCTATAAAAGCATCTCTCTTGATGGCAGGAGAGGTCTGTGTCTCTGTCCTTGGAGATGGAGATGTTCAGTGCCAGCAGCAGTGCAAGGCTGAATAAGGTTAAGAGCAGAACTCTCAGTCCCTGCTGCCTCATCATTCCAAAATTTGGAGGTGGCCATGGGAGCATTTGGACCGGGTAGGAAATGGTCATGGATGATGCAGAAACCCAGAGCCTGCAGCAAGTGGGACTGATGGAGGTGTCAGGATGAAGTTACCCTGGTGACACTGGTCTGCAGAGGGAGCTCAGCATAAGGTCATGGGCAGAGCTGGAAGCACCAGCAGCTCCCTGCTGACCTGTCTCCATGGTCTCAGCCATTCCAGCTTCAGAGCCCCAGGTTTTTCCATCCCTCAGTAAAAAGAAAGTCTTCTCACGCTTAATGTCTTTAGTCTTCCATTTCAAGACTTTTATTGTTTTGTCCTCTTGTCAAGCTAAACACAAGCTGCAGTGCCAGAGGGATTTATCAGAAGAGCAGGGCTTTTCTTCCAGGCGGAAAACCCCAAGGTTGGAAAGCTTAAGCCAGAAAAAGCACAAGCAATTACCCTGTATGGGCCATATTTGATATGTCATTGCCTGGCTGGGAACACTGCACTTACTCACATGTGCGCTGGGAAGAGGAAAGAGTGATGCCTTTATTGTCCATTCATCTCAGCTCTGCTCTTTGCCTAGTTTGATGAGCTTTGTGGGCGTTTGCTGATAAATCTTGGATTTCAAGGAGCCAAGGTCATGCTTTGCTTTTCAGCATGCCAGGAGGAAAACATCACCCAGGGCTCGCATACATGAATGCAGTCACTTACATTTCTTAGCTGATACCGGGTGGGAAAGACACTTTTGGTTCATTTCTCTGCTTTTTCCAGCTTTAATGAAACCAAGGTTGGAAAAGGTGGCTTTTCCCTGGTAGCAAGTGCTTGGGAAGGGTGGAAGGACCCTCTCCAGGTTTGTGGAACTGCCAGAGCAAGGGAACTCCTTGTGACTAGCTCAGCAGGCTTACCCCTTGGACCTACCCCATAGCCTTGTCCTTGGGTTGCAGGATGCCCTGCAGGAGCCTCTGGGTGTAGGGGGAACTTCTGGCTCTGCATGCCCCCAACCCTCCTTCTCTACCCAGCCCATCCACATGTTTTCTGGGCTCTGTGCAAAGACCAAGCTGTCAGCACACACTGGGGATAGTTCCACCTTTCTCCGTCTCAAACTTGCTTGCTCCTTTGATGCCCAGGAGATGACTCTGCCATTCCCATATCCACCTCATTGTGGTGAGAGTTGCTGTCCTTCCATGCAGTCTAAAGCACCCGTAGTCCATACCAGAGGTGCAGCTTCCCAACAAAAGGCATCTTCTCGATGCTGCTCCTTGTTGCAACCAGAGCACTGGGGTGGGTTGCGCACCCATCTTCACCCTCTCAAGGAGGTGTGCTTCATGTGCTGCCTTGTCCCTCTCTGCCAGACCTGCCTGCTCTCGCTGTTGAGCAATAAGCCAGTCCTGAGCACTGAGGGAGGGAGAGGATGGGATGAGGAGCAAGAATGTGCTGCTTTGCCAAGCTGGAGAGCATTAAATGATAATGTAGACATGTTTGTGTAGTTGCTGCGTACGGACTTGCTCCCTTCGGCAGTTTCCCATTAATAAGTCTTTGTGAATGTTCCTGGGCATATAAACTTTAAATAGATGGCTTGTCAGTTGGGAACAGAGCCTTCCATAGATCTCTTTGATGGAACAGTTTTTAAGAACAAAACTGGGGACAGGGAGGGAGAGTTTGCAGCCCTCAATCCATTAAAGATGAATGTGTCACTGGAAGATGCTGTCAGAGAAGCTAAACAGCTATTTGGATGATGGTGGGTTTGCTGCCCAAAGGGGCTCCTCTATCCCAGCACCTTTTTCTGCCTCATGAAGTACCCCTGCCTTCAATTTCTCTTAAGACCATCTTGCTGAGTGGGGTCTTGGCTGTGTCAAAGAGCTCCCCTCCTTTCCCTGCTCATTTCTGGGCATCCAACTTTGACCCTCTCAAGCAGGAGACGAAAGTTCCTTGGGAATTCCCTAGAAACTCCCATTCATGTTCCTTCCCACCCCCTCTTCCCCCTTAGTCTTCCATGGTGAACCAGAAGACAGGAGAGTGCAACAGCTGAGCTGAACCTGCCAGGCAGAGCAATTAAGAGCTGCCCATTGATGGCAGACACACAGTCCTGGGACATCAGGCTTCCAGATCAGGAGGATTTGAGACAGTTAAAGGTGGAAATAGCTGCATTTTTCACTCTTAGAGGTTTCGGCCAGGAATGGCAGGGGGTTTGCACATTTCTCATGTGTGTCTTGTGGCTCCTAACTGCTGTGCTGAGAATTGGAGCTCCCCACACAGCAATAGAGAGGGGTGTTGAGGGAGATCAGGGAGGTGCAAGGCTTGTGCAAAAGGGAAGCTTAAACAACCCATCCCTCCTCAGCATGGGGAAAGGATGATGGATGGGGTTGGTGACAGAGGTCTATAAAAACCTGAGCAGCAGAGAACAATTGCTCTTCTTCACAAGGAGAGCACCAGAAGACATCAAATGAGAGGAGCTTTCAAACAAAGACAGAACTGGTTTGCACAACCCATTATATGGCTCCATTGAGTTGGCACAGAGCTGCAATATCCCAGGCAGGACCCAGTGGTGATGAGTCCAACTGCTTGGAAATAGCGTGGGTTGATTCCCTCTCATCTTGAAACTGGAGCTTTAGAATTTCTCTCCTTTTTGGACTTTATATCTACACTCTCTTCTTGCTTTATCTCCAGGGATGAGTGAAGCTTTTCATGGCATATGGCTCATGAGGGGTTACCTTCTCCTCTGGCTCCAGGCAGACCTTGTTCCGAGGGCATGGAAAGGAGCTGAATTGCAATGCTGAGCCCTCAGCTGTGGTACCCTGTCCTCTAGGTAAAGCAATGGTTCAGAGAGAGAGGTTAGACCGCAAGGGCAGGCTGGAGGGAGGTAGAAGTCTTGTTCCACGGTGCTGAATGCCCATCTCCATGCCTTGCCAGGAGATGACGTAGGTGTGGAGATGCAGTCCATCCTGGGGGCTGGATGGTGGAGGAGGTGTTTGGGGCCACTGGCTTCTCTCAGTCTGTGGCACCATCTGCCTCCCTACAGCCCTGTGCTAGGCAAGGCTTGCTCATTGCTTCCAGAGCCTTGGGGAGCTGAGGTATTCTGTGTTAAACACACAACTCTACTGAGTAGGGCCTCGAGCAATCCTCCTCCTGGGGGTGTCATCACCACCAGACCCCTGTGGGTTCCCACCTCCCTGCCTCTGCTTTAAAGAGCATTTTCCTAGTCTATGTGAGACTGAACTAACTCCTGGTCCCATCTCCCAAGGTCAGACCTGTCTGGGAAAGTCTCTAGTTCACCTCTCTGTGTTGTCTGGAGATGCCCAGATGCAGTAATACTGGGGGATGCTGCGGCAATCTCCAGAGCTTCTCCTTTCTATGTTAAATAACTAGGAAAAAAGTGTTATTTTTGTCATTAAAAATTCATCTGGAAGTGGTGAGGCTTCTGAGGATGTAATTAGCCGAGTGCTCCTCCTCTGTCAGCTCTCTCCAAAGCTTCTTGGGAGCACTCTTTTCTCTTTTCCTCCTCATTTCACTCTTTCCTCTTTTCCTCCTCATTTCACTCTTTCTTAGCCCTTCTGCAACTTGATTAGGTTTCCCTGACCACTGAGCAGGGCAGATCCTTGCCAGTCTCAAACAGAAGTGAAGACTAAGTAGTTAATGCAGGAGATGAGATCTGGCCCAGTTACTCCTCAACAAAACAACTCTGAAAGAGCTTTTTGTTGTATCAAAACCTCTCTTCTTTCACATGCCGCACCACCCAACACCATTTCAGCTCTCCAAGTGCAACCCCTGCTCTCTGGGTGGCTTTTCTCTAAGTGTATCAGGGCTGATGGGGCAACAATCCTGGCTGTAGATGGGAGGATGCAGGAGGTGACTGTGGGCAAACCTCCCCTGGAGTGTTTCTCACCTGAGCATCTCTCTCATGCATCCTGGCTGTTCACAGCTGTGTATCCCAGATGACTGGTGGTTCCTTTGCAAAAACAAGGGCAGACTTAGAGGTGCCTGCAGCCAAACCAGGCAGGATCTGCAAGCTCCCACTGTGTGCAAGCTCTGCACTGGGGGAGCAGGACAGGCTCTTCCTAACTCAGAGCAGTTTCCATTGTCTGAAGGGAGCTACAAGGATGCTGGAGAGGGACTCTTCAGGGGGACTGGAGCAATAGGACAAGGGGTGATGGGTTCAAGGTGATAGGACAAGGGTTGGACAAGGGGTGATGGGTTCAAAATGAAACAGGGGAAGTTCAGGTTAGATCTTAGGCAGAAGCTCTTCCCTGTGAGGGTGCTGAGGCGCTGGCACAGGGTGCCCAGAGAAGCTGTGGCTGCCCCATCCCTGGCAGTGTTCAAGGCCAGGTTGGACACAGGGGCTTGGAGCAAGCTGCTCCAGTGGAAGGGGTTGGAACTGGATGAGCTTTAAGGTCCCTTCCAACCCACACCACTCTATGATTCTATGATTATAACTGCATCTATTTGCCTTTTTGGTTGTTTTTCTTTTATATTTGCCACCCTCTTTGTTTTCTCCCTGTTTTTTTCATCATCTGTGTGTCTGATCCACCACTTCAGCACCTATGAGGCCAAGGCACAGACTTCATGCCCAGGAGCAAGCTCTCCACATGAGGCAGCTCATGTTCAGCAGGCATCTGCACAGTCCTTGGGTGGCTTCCCCTCCTTCACAGCCCTGCCTTCACTCCTAGCATCCCTTTGGCAGTTCTTTCCACATCCCCGTCTTGGAAAACCCTTCTCTTGGAAAGCCCCTTCTCCTCATCCTTGTGTTTCTTGGGTTGGAGAAGCTTGGCAGCCAGATCCTGGCATGGCTTTGCTAGCTCTGCCCCATCATTAACTTGGCTTCTTGCTTTCCAGGCAGGAGCTGGTTCGCATCCTATTTGCCGCTATGAGTCAGTGCACTTCTGCAACCAGAAGGGCTGCGAGTGGATGGATAAAAGGAGAGTTGGGGTCCCAATCTCCTGTGGCTCACCTTTACAGAGGAAAATGAGATGTGGCATCACTCCCTTTGATTCAGGGACAAGAAAAGGCTGATGTGCTCCTGCCTCCCAGCAGCTGGAGGATGGCAAATAGCTCTGCTCTGTAAAAGGCAGAGGATGCAGGGATGCTTGGCAATGCTCTGCAGCAGGTGGATCTTCCTGAGGCTTTGCTCTGCCACTGAGGAGTTAAAGCACTGTGTAAGAGAGTCCTCAATTAGACCCCTAATGTTGGAGTATGGCACCTCCTTAGGCAGATTTCCCTGTGTGTATTCATGTTCCCCTTACACCCCAAAGGTTGGTTGTGTGCTGAGGAAATCTTCCCCCTCCTACCCCCCCAGCTCTGCAATTATGATTGAGATTGATTAAGATTTATTCTTTTTAATTAAGATTGAGAGCCTGGAACCCCAGGGTGCACCAGCCTCAGGAAGAAGGACAATTATGCAGCAATTACCCAGCCTTGTAATCACATTATACATAGGATGTAGACTGAGATCTACCCAAGCCATTGTAAATGGGTCATCAGCAAACCCAAAGAGATGCTAAACGACTTGGGCACCTTTAGCTCCTTGTCAAAAGGCTGGGATTTGGGTTGGAGAGGAAATGTGGGCTGGGAGCACTGTGCTACATGATATCTTGGTGAACTCCTGTCCCTACCGCCTCACAGCATCCGTTGGCACATCTCTGCCCTGCAGGCGTGTGATCCCCTCCCTTCTTCTGCTCTTATGAGTGGGTGATGCATCAGCATCACTGCAGAGCTGGGAGATGGCAAGTGCCTCATCCCACATCACCTCTCAACTCAGACCCTTCTCCTTGCTGGTACGTGGTCTGGGCAGTGCTCCTTGTCCCTGCCTTTTATTCCACTTGGAGAGGAGTGAAACTGGGCAAGACTACACCATACCTCTCCATAATACGCCCCCAAATGCTGTTCCCAGCCCAGTGGATTTCCTTGGGGGACAAAAGCCCAACTGTACATACACAGGGTGTTTGAAACCAGCACAAATTCACTCTTGTGTCCCTTCTGTTTGGTGCTGGGTTTAAAGAAGTGGATTTCCCTGCTCCCCCTTCTTTTCAAGAGGAGCTGGGAACATCACAGGAGCTGGGCAGCAGCCCTGCTGACTGCACAGCCCTTCCTCCAGGACCTACTTTTGGACTCCAGGACTCACATTAGTAAGTGTTTCTTCTGATGGCCATAGACATTTCAGATTCCAATGCCCTTTCCTCTCCTGGTTTTCACCCCCTTCATTCCTCCTCTCTGGGCATTTCTAATGAGTGATACTAACCCACACTGCACTTGCCTGCTATCCTCCACTAAAAGCAGGCTTGGCCTGGAATTAAACAGAACCAGGTGGGTTCGGGGCTGTGTTTTCCACTGAAGAAATCAGCATATGTGGTCAATAGAAGCCAAGCAGGTTGCTGATGTGGTTCATGAGCTTCAAGATGGTGGGAATCCCAGGGAGGCTTTGCTACCCTGGCCTGGGCAGACCCACTCTCCTTTTGCTCGTAGAGAGCTGAGGGGATGCTCATCAACAGAGTGATCAGGCTCAGTGGTGGAGAGGGTGGCTTCAGGGGGTCCCCAGCCTCACCAGGTCCACCTGGGTGCCATCTGAGGGGGAAACCACATAGAATCCCAGCCTGGTTTGGGTTGAAGGAACCTTAAAGCTCATCCAGTTCCATCCCCTTGCCACTGGCAGGGACACCTTCCACTAGAGCAGCTTGCTCCAAGCTGGCCTTGAAACCACCCCAGGAAGTTGACTTTTTCCTCCCTGTTTTCCTAGGAGAATGGGTAAGTCCTTGAGGAAGCAGCATCCCTTTGCCTAGTGATGCTCTGCACTTATCCTCAGCTAGCATTTCTCACTTGCTGGCTTCTTTTTCTCCTTTTCTTACAGTGCAGGATTAGTCAGCTCTGCCCAGTGAGGGAGAATTGATTCTTACACTGAAACACTTGTGTTGTTTTATTAGCCCCTCCTTTTTTCAGCCTCTAAAACCAGCTTTTCATCCCCCTGGAAGCAGGCGGGAGAGCTCGGAGACAAACCCAGACACCTTGTCACGCTTGCAGAGAGCTGTGAAAACTGTCTGCTTCCCCCTTGCTGGGCTGGAAGCAAGAACTTTTCCTGTCTGGGCTTAAAGGCAATGTCTGGAGAGCATCTGGGAGGTCAAGGCTGGCTTGTGGTTGGCTTTGGGCAGTGCTTTTTGTCAAGGTAACCTCTTAGGCCTTAGCTAGTGTATGGGACCCAGGGTAAGGGGAGGCTGGGGAGAGGATGCTCCTGTCTCCTTGAAGATGGAGTTGTGTCATTCAAGAGGGGAGAGGGCATGGGGTTGGTCTTGCAGAAGTGCTACTCATAATTTCCTGTGCAAGGGGGTGCAGGCACTGTCTGTGTCCCTGCAGCATCCCATGAACCCTTCTTTCTCCTGACACCAGGCATCTCCAGGGCATCTGGGAATGGGCAAATCCAGGCTGGAAGCATTTCTGCTGAGTTGTTCAGGTTTAAATGATCTTGTAAATGGGGGCTGTTTTAGCAGGAAACCCTGAAACTCCTTATCCAAGTAGGATGGGTTGGGATGTTGCCACTTTCACAAGGGTCTGTTGGGCCACAAGAACAGATGATGGCCACAGTGGGAGTACAGATGAGGTACCTGAGGTGCCAGATTGTCATTCCCAGGGCCTCACATCCCCTGTGCAGTCAGAGGTGTGGAAATACCTCACGGGGTAATTCCTGATGTGATGTTCTTGCGACCCACAGCGCTTGGAGCTATGTCTGTCTGGAGCCTGTCCACAGCACAGGGGCTTCTCCTACATCTGCAGCTCCCTGATGTCAGCATGGGGTCCCCAGCAGGGTTACAATGACCTGAGTTTCAGTGTCCAGCTGTCGGCAGGGTAACTAACCCTGTAGCTGTGCATGGAGCTAGCTGTAAGCCTCATCAAGTCCCTAACACAGTCCTTGCAGTAGGGATGGGGTCAATGCCACCATGTGCAGGTCCTGCATCACCTCCAGCTGCTTCCAAAATCATGTGCTGGGATAGAGAAAGAGATTATGATGAAATCCTCCCTCCTCCATCAGCTGCAGCAGGACCAGGGCTATCAGTGCTGGAGATTTACCTGGCTGAGATACTGGGATGGGTGTCTTTGCCCCCTAGCAGTGACAGGGTGAAGGATCACAGCCACTTGTGCTACTGCCTGACTGGCCCAGCCCCAGCTCATGTCCTCATGGTTTTGAACAACTTAAAACCCCCACGGCAGCTCCACTTGATGGCATTTTTCTCCCTCTGTTTTCCCTGTGAGCTGCAGCGTTTGACTGCTTGATCTTGCATCTGCTACAGCATTGCCTGGAGCCATCAGCTTTACAGCAATGGGGCAAGTGACCCAGAGAGAGGGGATTATATATAGAAATCCAGGAGATAGAGATGTCATTAGAGAGAAGCTGGGAGCTGGGAAAGAACCTCTGGGCCCTTTTTGCTGTGGATGAAAGGAGCTTTCTTCAGTGAAGAGTGTTATTATATTCAGGTTCCCATTTAGGCTTCTCCAAGTTGTACAACAAAAGGAATATTAAATGATCTTGCAAAATTGATGTTACAAATCAACGTAACCTGCATAAATCAACCCAGACAAAGCAAGGAGGTAAGGTTTGGGTGGGTTTTTTTTTCCCCCAAGTACCTTGCTGTTACAAAATCACTGCTTTAGAAATGAAAGATGCTGAAACTTCTTGTAGACATAGGCAAGCATGTAGGCAAGACTTGTGGCAGCAGGGATGGTGAGAATCTTGTGCCAGCAGGAAATCTGTGTCAAAATCAGGGTACTAGAGCTGCATTGGAGTCCCCTTGAGTCCTGCAGGTAAGGAAATCAGCTTTGCCCTGTCTTAAGCTTGTTCTGCCTATTCAGTTTTATCCCAAAGGTCTTTATGCATGCAGGATGCGATGATGTGAACAACCTGCAAATGCCCAATACAGGTGGAAGTCTCTACCTCCAGGCTTGAACCTGCATAAACTGCACATGAGCTGAGGCCCAGGCATGGTGGACAAGAAGCAGCTGGAGAAGATCCTTCTGCTGAGCTACCTGTGCAAAGCAGAGGCTGGAGAGCAGGTAGCAAGTCCTGCGTGGTCCCAGTGGGAGAACATTTCCCACTGGCATCCATCAGTGCTGATCATGCTTCTGCTATAGCAAGCATGTCTGGATGTCCTCTCTCTTGGCAGAGCACCAGCAAGGCTTTTGTGAGCTGCTCCTGCTCTCCCATCTCCTGGTCAAGAGGGAACATGAGGTCCATTGGCTCTTCCAGTCTTGCTCCAGAAACCAGTAAATTTCTGGGTGCCTCTTCCTTGGATCAAAGAGTCCAGGTAGTGAAAGTCCATAATTGCTCCTGGCTTGATGTTCTACAGCTAGCTACAGCTTCCAGCTCCCCTCTACCCCAAACCAGGAACACCTCTCCATGAGCACCCTTTTGGATAGCCCTCATCCAGCTTTCCAGGCAGTGCTTATCCCTGTAGTAAAGGGGTTGAATCCCTTTGTTATCGGGGCTTTGGCCATAGGATCTTTCCCTGCCCTTGCTTCCCACTTTCCATGTGCCTGAGCGATGCAGCTGTGTGATGGACATGGCTGTGGGGAAAAGCTTTGTCATGCTGAGGACCTCGGTTGTGTTTATGGATCCCACATTTGCACAACAACCTGGCTGAGTCCCAAGCTTCCTGGGCACCTCCACAGATCTGGCAGACACACACCCCCACCCCCTCCTACCCCACCCCCCCTCCCCCTCCCCGGATCCAGCAGCATCACCTATGGAGGATGCCAGGAAAGGAGGGCAACTACTGGCACAGTGACTGTCACCTGAACCTTCTAAATACGCTGAGGACACGGGCCAGGGCCACCGAGCAGAGGTTACACATCTCAGCTCTCCAGAGAAGCCTCCGTGGTGAGACCTTAGCCCTTTGCTCCCACTCTTCTGAATTTATCTACTTTATGAGTTGTATGAAGAAGGAGCTGAAGCTGCAGCTCTTGAGCTCTCCTGAGCTGTCCTGCCTTGGGCCAGCCCTTCTCATGTCCTGCTCGTGCTGCTTGGGTGGAATATTCCCTCTCCTTCAGTTTTAACTGCCTGATTTTCTCTGGCCATGCTGGCCTTTAGCTCTTATCCCAATGGCTTGCTCCTGTTTGCCCTTACCATACAGTATTGTCTTTGCCCTGGGGTTTGCTTTTTTTATCTTTCAGAAGAAGACTAGCAAGTTATTCACTTGCTGGTCCCCTGCTTTTGCTTCTCCTTCTAATGAGTGTTCAAGTCCTTTGACAATGGCTGGAGGCTGTGGGAGTTGAGTTTGTGTTAAAATCCCATCCTTGTCTCCTCTACCTGCCCTGCATCTGTGCAGGCATTCTGCATCCCTCTGCCCAAGCACCTTGAGAAACCCTCATCCCTCTTCCCAGGTACACCAAGCATCCTGCATTCCTTTGCCCAGGTACCCTGAGCATCCTGCATCCCCTTGCCCAGGCACCCCAAGCATCCTGCATTCCTTTGCCCAGGTACCCTGAGCATCCTGCATCCCCTTGCCCAGGCACCCCAAGCATCCTGCATTCCTTTGCCCAGGTACCCTGAGCATCCTGCATCCCCTTGCCCAGGCACCCCAAGCATCCTGCATTCCTTTGCCCAGGTACCCTGAGCATCCTGCATCCCCTTGCCCAGGCACCCCAAGCATCCTGCATCCCTCCAGCCAAGCTCATCCATCTGCAGCTTCTGGACTACAGGAAGCTCTTTCTGTGCAACTCACTCATCAGCCCCACACTGTGGTAGCTTTTATTATCTTCATCATTATTTGCACAGACCCTTCCTCTGCTCTCGCCTGTCTCAATGAAGCCTGTGAGGCAAGTGTTTGTTCTCATTACCCTCTGGCTGATGGGAGATCACTGCTTCAGAGGTGTGTGTGGATCAGGAGGTCACTGAGTCATTAATTGCTTTTTTCTTGGAGGAAAGCCCCTGTAGGGCCTCCCAAATGTACCCATGTTGTGCTTCATCCCAGGCCTGTGAGACACTCACCCATAATCCATGGGATGGATTAGGGCTCTTCTGAGAAGGAAGAACAAGGGATCTGAGTTGCTGTTTTATTTATTCTGTAGCTTATCAGGAGTTTAACTCCTTGTATTTGAGGGTCTGGTTTTCTGGCTCTCGAGATTCAGCCTGCAGGCTTCCCTTGATGTTAGTTCCCTCCTTCCATCTGCTCCCCTAGGTTTTCCTGAAGGGAAGCCCTGCCAGAGTTCCGAAGTGCCTGTGGTGGTGTGGGAGTGAGTTCTGCAGGAGAAACAGGAGCAGTATCCTGATGGTGAGTGGCAGGAGTGGGGAAAGGAAAAAAGGGGGAAAGGGAATAAGGGGGAAAATAGGGAAAAAAAGGTGGGGTGAAGAAATGCAGTGGAGGATAAATAGGGGGGGAAAGCATTGCAAAGAGCAAGGAAGGTGGGCTGATCTTCCCCTGCACCGTATGAGTTCATGACAAAATAAACAAGCACAAGGAGGAAAATTGCTCCTGAAGCAGAACATGGTGATGAGCTGAGCTGTGATTACTGCTTCAGAGATGGAGCTGCTTGTCTTGGAGAGATGCTCCATGTCTCAACCCCCTGGTTGTGCCCACCTCGGTGCCCTGTCTTAAGTGATGCTGGGCAGCAGCATCCAGAATCCTCTTGCTTTTTCTGTATTCATGTAGAAATGCCAGCACCGAGGATGTGGGGAATGGATAACTAGACCCCAAACTGCTAAGAAAGGTTGGACTTTGTCAGGTCCCCAGAAGGATGAGAGCCACTGAAGGGCCATAAATCTCCATGAGGGTTAAAGAAGGAGAAGCAGGAGGTTCCAGTGAGCTTGAGGAATTCCTCCATCCTCAGGCAGGCTGGCGGGCTGAGCAGAACAACTGATGAAGTATTCAAGGTCCTCATCAGTTTGGGAGCATCCAGGGGCTGGTCATATGGAGCCGCCACTGCGGAACGGCTTTTATCACTCCAGACACTTGTGCTGACACGGAGCGGTCTGTTTTGCAAGGGATGCTCTTTGGGCAGGGATCAGGGGAAGGATGAGCTAATGCTGCCTGACATGCTTTCTTGAGGAGATAAGACAAGGAGGAAAGCTCGGAAAGCCTCTGGGGAGGAAAGCCTTCCCACACTGAATGCGTTGGGATGCCAGAGGTACCCAAAGCCCAGTATCCCAGTCCAGGGCTGTTAGGAATGCAGAAAGCAGTGGTTCCCAGGCTCTGGCAAGGAACAGCTGGCAATGCTGCAGATGTTTTGTTATTCTTTTGTTGGCCTGGGACATCTGACACAGCAGAGCATGATGAATCATGGACATCCCTCTTCATCTTCATGAGACATCCAAGCATGTTTATCCCCATGTATTTTAAGCCAAGCATTGTTTTCCAGCTGTAACAGGAGAGATTTTTAATGCTTCCTATTTCAGATGGATGGGGCATTCCTTAGGGCAAGAATTGTCTTGTAGAGAGAACTCATTGCTTGTGCTGAGGGTGAGAGGAGATGGGGAAGGCTGTGCAATGCAGTTACATCAGTGCTAGCTTACTTTGTGATGGTGCTTCTGCAAGATGAGGGACAAAAGCTGATCCCTGCAAGAATTCAGAGCAAAGGGACCAGTGTTCATTTATTCAAGCAATTTCACCCCCTGGCTGAAATCTGGGAAGATCTCAGCCTTGTTTTCCAAGATGAGGTTGTGGAAGAGGAGAGGTGTCCATGCTTTCCTGGGCATTTCCATCCTACTCCCTATCTCAGCTTGGGGGGGGATTTGGGTACCTGGGAACCCACTTGCCATAAGGAGGTACCTGCTATCTCCTCATGATGATGCTCCTGATTTATCCCAAACCAACCAAGGGGTTGTTCCATGATGAATTTGTTAGGATTAATTACACTGTGTCCCTGCTGAGCTATTTAACAAGATCGTGCTTCCCAAGCCTCACTGCTTTGCTTCCTCCTCCTCCTTTTTCCTACCTGTCTCAAAGTACATTGTATGCAGAGGGATTTGGTTTTGGGGTTGGGATTTTCCCCCTGGGATGCTGGTGAGGAGGAACAAGCAGCAGCTCCATCATGGGAATGTCACCCTGAGCTGGAGCGTGGGGGAATGACTCCCTGGGGAATTGCCCTTCCCTAAATGATGCTTCAGCTCCTGAGGTTGCTTTTCCATGGGCTGCCTCTGGTTCCACCAGGAGGGTGAGAAGGGGCAGACAGGTTGCTCTGGGAAAGCCCTAGCACCCTTCAGACTCTGCAGCATGGATAATGAGGTGTTGGCCGTATTTTGGGCTGATCACCACCAGCATCCACATTGTGCATTTCAGCATCCCTAGCACCAAAGAGGGAACTCTCTGCTTGTAGAAGCATTATCCCAGATCTGGAATGTTCACACCCCATCTCTTTGCCAGAAGTTTGCTGCTGAAACACAGGCTCCATACCTAAAACCTCATTTCCTTGCTCTGGATTACCTATTTTACCTCTTACATAGCTATCCCACTCTCTCTGCAAAGTTTGCCTTTCTTAACTTGATGAAAGTGATTTCTGCATCCATCTGCTCCATGATGGACCTGCATTGCCCACAACATGCTGCTCTCCAAGCCCCAGCAGCCAGTTCCTGGGTGTTCCAAACCTCTTTCAGCCAGCTCCATTGGATGCTCTGTGTATTTAGCAGAGTATGAATTGCTCTTATCGAAATGAAGGCAGCTTTGATCTTGTAGCAGAAACTCCCTGGCCCCAAGGTTGGTTTCTCTTTGTCTCTGGAGGATTAACAAGGTTAGTCAATGGGCATGAGCCGCTTTGGGGTTGATGCTATTCTGGGCTGGGGTTAGATGCTGTGGCATGGGTGGATGTGAGGTGGCTTTGCAGGATAAATGAGAGCATGCTAATAATCTGCCTTGCATCAGCTGGGAGCTAAGCCTAGGAAGTGGTTTAAAGGGGACAAGGGGTTTGGACTGGAAAAGGCCTTTTCATGGGGTGCTGTTGGTTTTGGGGGTGTGTGATGGTTTCCTTTGGGTCTCCTGCAGGTGACAGGAGCCACAGCATCATGTTTCTTTGCATCTGAGATGTATCCTTGCCTGCAGTGACAAAATACCCCAGTCCAGGCACTGCTCCTGCTTGATCTCTGCATCTTCAGGGCTGCATTGGGTGCTGCCAGCGATGAGTTTGCATCAGTTCACTCCATGCTGCCCTTTGCAGACCAATCCATCTGCTTACCAACCATCCCTCTCTTGGCATAGAACCTGGGATGAGCCACTCTTCCTGTTAGCAGACACTATGATGGGGTTAAACCATCCTTCCCACCTCCTCCTCATCCTTCATTTTATTCTCCCATCAATTGTTTCCCTGCTAGAGCAGCCAACTGGCTGCCCCTTCCTTAGTAAGGGGCTGGGATGCCATGGGGGATATCAAATACAGGTATTGTCTCCTTTCCAGGGGAACACCATGTATATATGGTCAGGTTCAGCTCATCCCTGTGCACCAAAGTGGGTCCCTGGGATGGGATGATAGAACGGGAGGATGAGAGGGGATGAAGTGGCTCAAGGTGCTCAGCACCCAGAGAGGAGGTGTGGGTGAAGGAACAAGATGGATGCTACATCCCTTCCCCTCTGAACCAACTCAAGTTGTCCACATGTCCCATTTTCCTCCCCCTTCTCTTCTCCACAGGGAGGGAAGCTGAGGCACACCTGGAGCAAGTGGCCTCCAGCTTTCCAGATCCTCTCCCCAAGACCAGTGAGGTCAACTGGAAAGACTGGGAGCTGTTCCAAAGGGGAACAGGAGGCACCGGGAAGAGCTGGACCTTTACTTCTGTTTCCCAGGGATGAATGGCTGGATGAAACCCCTCCTCCATAGGACAAAGATGTAGCAACTCCAAGGGATGTGGGGAGAAGGATTTGGGGTTACTGGAGAAGAAAAGGGACAGGAAAGCCCCCCAGACTGCTGTGACTGGAGGGGTTTATCTCCCATTTCCCACTTCCTTCTCCACACACATCCAGATCCAGAGCTGCCGCTTCCATTTCCTCCTCCGCAGCAAAGCACATGAAGAGATTGAGATGGAATTTCCACCTCGCCCCATCCCAAAAGCCAATCTCTCTCTGTTTTCTTTCCCTTTCCCCAGACAGTTCTTGTCACTTTTTCTATTGCTCCTAATGGAGATCCATCATGGAGTGTGCAGGCGAAGACATTAACCCAGATATGATGTCAAGCAGGAAGGGATGCATTAATGCCTATTTAAACCTGTGTACATAGCTGGGCTGGCCGGAGATGATGGGCTGATTTCTCTTGCTCTCTTGACAGGTCATTTTTTTCCCCCTTCTCTTTAAAATCCGTGTGTAGGGATGAGGGTTTGGGACTGCACAGGCAGGTTTCAGCCTTGTTTTGGCTGGGAGAGAGGATGAGCATCACTGTGAGATACAGCCAGACCTATAGCAAGGCCTCTCACCCCTTCATCAAGGAGAGATTTAATCCTGCAGCAAACATTAAGGGGGGAATAAAACCAGCTTTGTCTTGCTAGGCATGGCAAAAAGGAGCTGGGCTTGGGGTTTCGTGGGTAAAACCAGGGTTAACCCACATTGAGCATCCCTCCAACCTCAAAAGGAGCAGAAACCCTTCTTTTAAGTGCTAATGCTGCATTATATAGCATAAAGCAGAGTAATACTCTACCAATTACACTAACATTGCTTATTTGCTCTTGTTAAAGGGAGTAATTGCTCACCCAGAAGCTATTAAATTAGATAAGAGCAGAACAAACTAAACTATTAATTTTATTCACTATATATTTATACACCTACCACTCCAGAGTGCAAGCAGGCACTGAGATCTGGGTGTCAGCTATTCCCCTTGTGAGCCAGACAAAGACATTTGTCACAGCTGTGGGTGGTGTTTCCCTTGGAATGCAGCTCTAGGAAAGACAGGGAATGTGGAGGGTTTATTTATCCACCCTTCCCTCAGCTCAGCTTCCCACTGGTGGTTTGGAGGTGAGTGAAGAAACTGAGGCACAGGGGAGGATGCTCATGACCCCAGCAGTGAGAAGGTATGGGGATTACATGAGGGTATGGGGGGATCCCACTGGAAGCACACAGCATCTTGGCAAAGTCTGGGGACAATCCTCTGATGGTGACAAGTGCTACCACTGTCCCAACCCACCCAGAACATAGGCAGCTGCAGGCAGGAGGGCAGCAATGGATTAAACCCAGGGGAGGCATTAACACCTGAGGGCAGAGGGGATAAAGGGTGAGGAGGAGGAGGAGGAAGATCGAAAAGAAGGAGAGGTTCATTGCTTCTGGTGTGGGGAGGTGGCTGCAGCATCCCTGATGGTGAGGCTCCCTTTGGGGTGAGCTGGGTTTGGGGTGTCTGAGACCCCCCTCCCAGGGTCTGGAAACAGCTTTGCCCTGTTTCTACCCCACTCAGTTTATGTGGCCCTGGCTCTTCCTCCCTGTTTGCAGCAGCCCAGCGCTGGGATGAAGCCATGGAGAAGCAGCTGGTACAGCTCATGGTGAGCATCTCGTCCTCCTCAGGGTCCCATGGGAGGGATGAGGTACATGGGTCCTAGTGAGGGTCTGCTCCTCAAACCACCCATTTATGTGGTGATAGTGCTGAGAGGGAGGTTCTCAGGGTCTTCAAGCTTATGACTTGCTTTGAAACATGCTGCTGCACCTATGGACATGTGGGGGATGCCTGGGGAGCATTACTGGGGGATCTGGACCCCCCCAGGCCCCAACCAGCATCATCCCCTGGAGCAGAACGGTGCAATTCCGCCGCTTTATTTAGGTTATAGACACAGCCTATAAATAACCCACTCCAGAGAAGTCTGCTGCAAACAACATGCTTTAAAAAACATGTTATTATCCACTCTGCCTCCCTAATTAATTCCATCTCCTGCCATCCATGAGCGAAGCCCGCAGGGCACCCAGCATCTGTGCTGGGGTGGGAACTCCAGGGGGGTGCTGGGACCTTTTAGAAGGGGGCTGAGCCCCCCGACTGATGCTGCAGTGACAGGTGAGACAGCGGTGGGTGTTTTTTAGGCTGCTGAGGCTGCCATCTGCTGATGCTGGGACAACAGAGCCACCTTGGATCACCCTCTCTGCGCAGGGAAACCCTTGATCCTTACATTAAGACCTAATAATACTCAATAAGCATTAAGTTTCCCATAGGAATAGTGGTTTGTGTTATTTTAGGTGTTACCTGGCCTTCAGCTGGGTGCTGCTGGAGCTGTTTGGTCCCTAGGTGCTGCCACGTTGGAAGCTTTGGTGGTAGGGAATGAAGGAGAGTGGTGGGAGCTGTTTGGTTTTACCTGATGGAAACCAGTAAGTGATGTTGTAAGGGTAGGAAACCTCCCCATGGGCTCTGCTGGCTGGTAACTGGGGTGTTTCTGCATGGCAGAGCTGCCAGACCCAATGATGCACCCATGGGTGCTTGGATGACTCCAGGTGGGAAGATGATGGGAAGCCTCTCCCCTGGCTTCCTGAAGGAAGCAGATGGATGTTCCTGAGCCTCTTCATACCCCGTGCAGAGCACATCTCTCCCTGGGGCTGACGGGGGAAGATCTCCCCTGCCCTGTATCCAACCCTCTGCAACCACGGCAGCAGGGGAAGGCTGGAAAGGAAGGAGTTCAGCGATGTCCCTGGTGATGCCCACCCCATTTTCCCTCTCTGGGGTGAGCCTTGTCCCCCAGCAAGGGCTGCCTTGCCCCTGGGGACTGTCACGGTGACCAGGCTCAGGAGATCACAGGATAATGCCCTTTGGGAAGGTAAAAAGCTCCATGGACTTTACTCTCCCCCTGAGGAATGTGATGGATTTTCCTAGCTTAGTGGAGAGCCAGGTTGGGCTGCAAAGCACTAAAGCAATTCAAATGGGCTGGAAATCAGAGCCAGGAGTTTTGGGGAGATAAGGGAGGAAACATTCCTCATGCACAACAGCTGAGATTAGGGTGATGACAACTTCATTCCATTGACAAGAGCTAAGAGAAACCTCCGCTGCTTCTGCATGTGGGCTGGGAGTGGGCAGCCACACAGATTGAAAGGATGCTTCCCTGATCACCTTCAATATCCTCCCCGATGCCTGATCCCACCCCGAAGGCTAATTTGAACCCCCAAAACTTGTCTAAGCAACTGTATTTGTCCTTTGGGTACAACCCTGCCTCTCCGGATGGGATGCTCGGCATGGATTGGGACCAGGAGGCTGGAATGTGGATGAAGCTTCATCTTGACTGTGGATGTCCTGTGGGCTGGATGCTGAGGGACAGCATCCACTGGGGACATCCTCTGGGGAAAGAAACCCCTTGGGTTGGCATTCTAAGCTGTGCTTGGCTATAAAAACCAACCACAGAGGTGAGGTTCCTGAAGACCTCTGCTGACATCTCTGATGAGGGAGATACAGATGGGATGCCAATTGGAAACAAGTTAATTATAAGCCCCATCAAGAACATGGAAGAAGAAGAAAATCACCTTTGATTGCCCAATGTGGTAGAGGAATGTCAGTGTGGAGAGCAAGGAGCACTGTGAGGGCTCAGAAAGGAACCAGGAAGTCATAAAGCAAGTTAGGGGAGCACCACATTGGAGAAGGACCACCATAAAGCAAGATGGGGAGCATCACATTTAAAGGACCAGCATCTCTTGCAGACCCTCCCCAGCTATCTATGGGTCAAATGTGGGGTAGGAACCTCCTTGCTCCATCCCAGAGGTTTTTCCATGGAATTGCTCTGGAATTTTGTGTTATTTGTGGTGTTGCCCAGGTTGGGGAGGAAGGAGGAGAGGAACTACCTCACTTGAAGCCTGAGTTTAAGTTTTATTGTCCCAGATGATATTTTTTCACCCCTTCCCACTGGATACCAGACAAATTCCTGGAGGAAAGAGACTTTTAGGGGTGAGATGATCCAAGAAATCCCTTTGCTACATACTGCTATATATATAACATCACTTCATGCTCTTCCTTCTCCTATTGGGATACTGGGAATACAAAGGGGGGACTTTGTGGCAGGTTTGCTGGCTGGGATGACAAATGCCCCTTTCCCTAGCTTGGGAATCACCCCACGCTTAACATCAAGCAGTGGATGCTTGACCAGGGGGTTTTGAAGGTATCACTCATTGGAGCTGACCTCCATAGCTGTTGGCAGAGAAGTTCAGGGCTTGTTTCCTCCCAGCTTCTGAGTATTTGATGGAGATGCAAAGAGGGAAGTAATAAAGAGCCTTCCATGGAAGCTGGTGGATAAATGGGGTTCCAAACACATCCCCTGCTGAAAGCTCTTACCAGCTCCAGCTGCCAAGCTGGGATGAGTTGTGTGCAGGAGGAGGATGCTTCCATGCCTGCCTCCTCCTCCTCCTGCAGATGCCAAACTGCTGGGTGGGATTTGCTCAGGTCCCAGAATGAGCATCCCCCATGCCTCAGTTTCCCATGCAAGCACAGGGGTGAAGGGATGGAGCAGGAGACATCCCAGCTCCACCACAGTCCATCCTGAAGGACCAGGCACACCCAGAGCATGACACAGCTTACTCAGAGGAATGTGGCAAAGATTCATTTTGATGATTTCCTTTCAATCTTGGATATCCTTCATGTTTTCCCCTTTTTTCCTTTGTTTTGGGGTCTGGGGAGGGCAGAGCCATTGGACCCTGGGGAAAGGAGATGATTCCTCTGGAGCAGTGGTATAAGACTCTTTCCAGGCAAGGATGGGACCTCCCTGCTCCATCCCAGAGGTGTCCCCATGGAATTGCTCCAGTGAGGCTGTTGCATCTCTAAGTTTGGCTGATTCCAGGAGGAAACGAATAGCAGGAGAGTGGCTCTGGCAGGGAAATGTGGCTCTCCTTGTTCTCCATCACCGGCTTGGTCCCATCTGCTTGTCTCCATAGCACCAGGGTCAAAGAGATGGGGGATGCTGGTTTGCTCCTGGGGCTTGGCTGTCTTTAGGATGCTGAGAACTGGAGAAAAGAGGGGCATTTCTGCCTTAAACTCTTAAAAATTGCTTGTGGAAAGCCTGACATTCCCCAAACCAACCTGTTTCAGGGCAAGAAAGCAGAGATTTAAGTCAGGTTAGATTCCCCTTTTTCTCCTCACCTGGGTGTCCTGGAAAATGAAGTCATTCCTGGAAAATCCATACTTAAAAGGAGGGTGGAAAATGCTAGCGATGAGCTCTTGGATGTGTTAGACATGGATAGAAGCAGAGGAGCCTTTGTGCCACTGTGCCCCAAAGTGACCATGGGTCTCCATTAATTCAGTAAGATAACATCCAATTACTCACAGTGGTTATCCCAAATAACAGTACTAGAACATTACTCTGCAGGTAATTAAGTTACTGAGTAATTCATTTACTTAGGAATGAAGTGAATCCAACATGTGGGGAAGTCCTTTTGCAAAGGGAAAGCAGAACGGGCAGGCTGAGGGGTCAGCTTGAAGTGTGGGAAGGGATGGAGGCACTGGAGCTGTGCTTATCCCATTCCCTCAGCACTGGGGCTTCTTTCTGGGAGTGGCATCCGTATCCACTCCCATGTAAACAGAAGAGGGGGTGGAAATGGTTCAGGGGGTGCAGCCTCGTGCCCCCTTCTCGCACCCCACCTCTGAAGGGGGTTCTGTGGGGCTGGGATGGAGAAGCTGCTGCTGTCTCCTCCGCTGTCACCTCGGGAGCAGTGGCACCGCAGCGTGGCCTGCTGGCACCATCTAGTGGGAGTGGGGACCCCTCCCCCCCAAGCAGGGATGTGGCCACTCGTGTCACACTTTGGTGGCCCAGGGTCCCACTTTTGGTCGCCTCCTTCCAGCATCCCCTTTGGGATCCCCTTTGGGGATGCTGGACCTCCGTGGGACCCTGCATGTCCTTGAACCTCCCCATTAAGGGTTATGGGGCTGTCAGCCTGTCCTCTCGGCCACTGCATCCTGGTGGCATCTTGTGGCTGCATGGGGAGCAGGGTGGGGTGCAGAGCCACACGGGCCCTTCACCCAAACCTATAGGGACCCCCCATCACCCCTCCTTGTCCCCTGTCAGTGTGGGGTAACCCCATCTCTGCATCATCATCCCTTTACATCACACCAAATCCTCTGCATCCCCAAACCCTGCCTGTTTGCAGGGCTGGGGTGATGCAGAGGGAAGCGACCCGCTGCCAGCCCCCCCGTGTCCCTGCCCCCACTGAGGATGGGCGGCCGTGGGGCAGTGGGGATGTGGGAGGAGGAGGTTACGCCAGGCTTTCCTTCCTGGCCAGCGCTCTGTGCTGCTATTACATCAACTCTGGTATTTCCAGTCCCTGCGGGGAGAAGGGAGGAGCGCAGGCGGGAGCAAGGAAAAGCAAAGAAGTATTGGGGGATGCAGGGAATTGGGGTTCCCCCGGGAGGGGAATCAGGCCCTCTAGTAAAGACTGGTGCTGGGATCCCCCGCGCCCAAGCTGTCATTGGCCCCTGGCTCCATCCCCAGTTTCGGCGCTGGGAATGGAAGCGGCAGAAGGGGGG
>NDXB01007782.1:0-13254 GCA_002631895.1 Agapornis roseicollis | reverse complement strand
TTCGCCACCCCCCCCCCCCCCCCCCCCCCCCCCCCCGGGGTATTACATCAGCAGCGATGACCAAGCAAGCGGGGCAGGAAACGAGCTCCAATGGAGTGACGTGATCCCTCGAGGGAAGGCAGACCAAGAAACAAGGAGGCATTGTTCTTTTAGCCCATGGAAAAAGAGGGAGAAAAGGGGAGGAAAAGGGGAAAGAAAGGGGAAAAGGGAAGCTGGCTGGGTGTAAACAGAGGAGCTGGTGCGGCTGGAGCCCCCTGATCCCTTGCAAGGGGATGGGGACATGGATAATGATGATGAGGGGTGAGGATGGAGATGGGGATGCAGAAGGGGATGAGGAACAGGGGTGAGGATGAGAATGGGGATGGAATGAGGAGTGAGGATGTTGTTGGGGATGGGAATGAAGGTAGGGATAAGGAAGGTAAAGGGATGGGGATGGGAATGAAGATAGGGATAAGGAAGGTAAAGGGATGAGGATGGGGATGCAGACGGGGGTGAAGATAGGGATAAGGATGGCAAAGGGATGAGGATGGGGACGGAGAAGAGGATGAGGATAAGGGCTAGGATGGGGATGAGCATGATAATGGGGATGAAGATGGGAATGAGGTTGTGGATAGGGATGAGGATGGGGATGGAGAAGGGGATGAGGGGTGAGGTTGAGGATAGAGTGGGGATGAGGGGAGAGGATGGGGATTAGGGTAAACATGGGGATGTAGAAAGGGATGAGAATGAGGACAAGAATGGAGATTAGAGCAGGGATGAAGATGGGACAGGCTGGAAAGCTTTCAGGAAGGAGGGATGCTCATGGTAAGCAGAGGTTGCTATGGAGCAGGGTTTGACTTTGCAGACAGCTGTGAGGAGGGAAAGTGCGGCTTGGAGTGCCTGGGAGCATCCCCACCCTCTTCCTCCATCCTGGTCCTTCTTGAGGGGCTTATTCCAGCTGCTTTCCAGGTTGGAGGCTGTGAAGGAGCCTTCGGGTGTGTGAAAGGGAATTGTTGGGCTCTGTAATGCTTTTGGAAAGCAAGGCAGCCTCGGCCTGTCCCTGTAGCTGTGTCTGTGTGTCCACAGCTCACTCTGGAAGGTTCCTTTGGGAATTGCAGGAGAAGAATAATGGTGTGGGAGGGGAAGAGGGGCTGGGGTTAGCAGAGCCTCCACTTTCACCCCTCTTTTGAGGTGAAACTCAGGAAACAGGACAGGAAATAGGGACCCCACATTTGAGGGGGGTAGGGGGGGGCATTTCACCCCCTGTCCCTGCTGCCATAGGGGTGGGAGCTCAGGGGCTCGGGGGGACCCCAATAACCCTTTGCAGGGCAGCCAGGGCTGCATGGAATCTCTTCCAGGAGGCTGGGTTGAGCAATTCTGCTGCAGGAAAATGAAGGATTGGGATTTGCCAGCGGGAGCCAGGGGGGAGAGGAGGGGAAGGGAGGATCTGCAGCTTGGGATTGAAACAGCATGGGGGTGGCCCAAGCAAAACGTCCCCATGAGGCTGGGGCTGGCTGCTTCCAGAGGGGGCTGTTCCCAAGGGCTGCTCTCAAGGGCTGTTCCCATCTTCCTGCAGGTCTCCCCGACTTGGTGCCAGATCCCAACTACGTGCAAGCATCCACCTACGTGCAGCGAGCTCACCTATATTCCCTGCGCTGTGCTGCCGAGGAGAAGTGTCTGGCCAGGTAGGAGCAGCTGTGGGGCCAGGGGAACATGGGGGGACAGAGCTGGGACACGGAGGGGCAGAGCTGGGAGCTGGGGTAAGGGGGGAGATGGAGAGAGAGGATGCGAGGGTACTTTGGGGTATGTGTTGATGGGGAGGAGGTTGGAGGATGGAGATGGGAAGGAAGGGAAGGATAGAGAAAAGAACGGGGAAAGGGACGAAGGATGAATGAAAAGGATGGAGGAGAGAAGGGATGGGGAAAGGGAAGGATGGGGAACAGGAAAGGAGGAAGAGAAGGGGAAGGAAGGGAAAGGGAAAGAATGGAAAAGTTTAAAAAAGGAAAGGGGAAAGGAAAAGGGAAGGGAAGGATAGAGAAGAAGGAAGGGGAAAGAAAAGGTATAAGGAAAGAGAAGAGGAAAGGGAAAGGAAACTGAAGGGAAATGGGAAGGGAAGGACAGAGAAGAGGGAAGGGGAATGGGAAGGGAAGGATAGAGAAGAGCAAAGGGGAAAGAAAACGTATAAGGAAAGAGGAAAGAAAAGGGAAAGAGAAGGGAAATGGAAGGGGAATGGAAGGGGCATGGAAAGGGAATGATAGAGAAGAGGGAATGGGAAAGGGGGGAGAAGAATAGGGAAAAGGAAAGGGAAGGGGAATGGGGAGGAAGATGGAGAAGGGGAAAGAAGAGTAAAGAAGAAAGGGGAAGGGAAGGGGACAAAGGATGAAGGAGAGGAGGGTAAAGAAGAAGGAAGAGGGAAGGGGAAAGCAAAGGGCTAAGGGAAGCTTGATGCAAAGCACAGAGCAAAGGAGGCCAAAGGGAGGTATCTGGCAGGTGCTGCAGGGCCGAGACCTTCTCTCCCCTCCTTTTTCTTCCCTAATTCCCTCTTCCAAGGAGGGAACACTGGGGTTTTCCTCCCCAGGGGCACTGGGGTCTCCTGTTCCCCGGGCTGGGGGCACAGAGGCACTGACTCTGCTGTGCCCCCAGCACTGCCTACACCCCTGAAACCACTGACTACGACGTGCGGGTGCTCCTGAGGTTTCCCCAGCGAGTGAAGAACCAGGGCACGGCCGACTTCCTGCCCAGCCGGCCCCGGCACAGCTGGGAATGGCACAGCTGCCACCAGTGAGTGTCCCCAGGCCCCACCACCATTCCCAGTTTGGAGGCTTCCCAAAGGGCATTTTCCCCCTTGTGTGGCTTTGCCTTGAGATCTCTGGGGGGTGGGTGTCATCTAATTCACTTCTTTAGCCCTAAAGCCACCAAGCTCCTGCAATTAATAGAATTGTGGAATCATGGAATGGTTTGGGTTGAAGGGACCTTAAAGCTCATCCAGCTCCAACCCCTGCCACAGGCAGGGACACCTTCCACTGGAGCAGCTTGCTTTAAGCCCGTGTCCAACCTGGCCTTGAACACTGCCAGGGATGGGGCAGCCACAGCTTCTCTGGGCACCCTGTTCCCATACATCCCCAGGGAGGAAGCTTGAAAGCTGGTGTGGAACCAGGGTTGATGGTGACCCCTCAAAATCACATCTGGGAAGGAGGGGATGATACTGTTTGTGGGGGGTGGGGGGGTGGGTTGGTGTCATTCTGTCTGTCCCTTCTTTTCCCTCCCCAGGCACTACCACAGCATGGATGAGTTCAGCCACTATGACCTGCTGGATGCCACCACAGGGAGGAAGGTGGCTGAGGGCCACAAGGCCAGCTTCTGCCTGGAGGACACAACCTGTGACTTCGGCAACCTGAAGCGCTACGCTTGCACAGCCCACACCCAGGTTCATTGCAGGGATGCTCAAGGAGCATCTTGGGGTGCCATTTTCCCCCAGCACACCCTTAACCCCCTTTTATCCCTGTAGGGCTTGAGCCCGGGGTGCTACGACACCTACAACGCTGACATCGACTGCCAGTGGATCGATATAACCGACGTGCAGCCGGGGAACTACGTCCTAAAGGTGGATGGGGTTGTTGGGGGGAGACTTTTAGGGGCAAACAATACCAATTTGGGGTCACTTTGGGATCTTCTCAAGCAAAGGGTGCTCAGGCATTGGAACAGGTCTCCAGGGCAGTGATGGAGTCACCATCCCTGCAAGTGTCCATGTAGATGAGGCCCTCAGTGCCATGGGTTAGTGGTGGCCTTGGTTGTGCTGGATGAGCTTAAAGAGCTTTTCCAGCCTGGTTAATTCTATGGTCGGGTTTGGGACCGTGCACCTAGTTTGGTGCCATCCCCTTCACAAGGGTTTAGGTGCTTCTCATCCCTGCTCTCACTAAGTTTTACAGTGTTTTCCTTTCCCTTTTCCCCTTGTTTAGGTTCAAGTGAACCCCAAATACATCGTCCTGGAGTCGGACTTCACCAACAATGTGGTGAGGTGCAACATCCACTACACCGGGCGCTATGTCTCCACAACAAACTGCAAGATTTCCCAGTAAGGAGTTGTCCTTTTGTCCTCCCTCCATCTGTCCTTCTCTGCTCTCTTAGCCATCAAAACCCCCCCGGGTATAGGGCTCAAGCCCCTTTCCCCTCCCTTTTATCCAGTATTTCTCCTTTGGTAGCAAAAAGAAACTGGACTTGGTGAGTGGGGGAGCTGGGGGTTGGTGTCTCACTCCCGTTTGGGGTGTTTGTATTGAATTTCCTCGTTATTCTAGGGAAGAAGGAAGATGACTTTTACGAGGCCCCCCCCCACCCCTTCTGCCTTTAAAATAGCATTTTAAAATCTTTTCCTAAATGCATTCCCCAAATCCTGGGATTATTTTTCTTATCTTTCCCATCTGTTTCCTTTCAGATCTTGATAGGAACAAGGCCAGAAGAACCTCACCTGTCCCCACCTCTGTCCCCCTCTCAACACAGTGCCTGAATGGCTCCTCTGCCCCATCAGAGAGCATCAGCAGCTCCTCAAGACCCCCCCAGAGAGAACCCCCTCCCATTTCTTCATGTTAAAAGGAGGGGAAGCAAGAAAGAGTCTTTGAAATAGTTTTTTATACTTAACTTTTCCTTAATCTTTTGGTTTTCATCCCATTTCCTAAGGGAAACCAATGCTGGAATAAAGGCAAGGGCCCATAAATGCTGTATATAGGATGTAAATCGCGTATTAGCAATAGAAAGCTCTGTAGTCTTTAACCCCTTTGGCATCTTTTTATTGGGGGGGGGGAGAGAGTATGTCTCCAGTGATGCCACCTCCTTGGGATGGGAGGAGACAGCCTGGATTTGGAGGTGCTGCCTGGGGAGGGATGCTCTGGTTGCTTCTGGGACCAAAGGTGCTGGGATTCCCATTACCTTAATGCAGGGCTCGCTCTGTTTGGAAACAAGGACAGCGTCCTTGAGATGACTGGAAACCATGGGGTGTTTTTTATGATTAATATTTTTATTATTTTCACGAGCTTTAAACCCAGAACTCATTAAAACACGTTGCTTTTGAGAGTTTGGTGTTTAACTGAGGGAACAGTAGCCCACCGACGAATGTCACCAACACAAAGCATTCGGGGAACCCTTCCAAGGTGTGTCCCAAGGGAAAGCTGCTGCCTTCTTCACACGGGTCTTCATTTAACCCTGGGTGCTGGGGAGCACAGGGCATACCGGATGAGGGGGGTGGGAAGGATGTGCTCCTTAAGCCACCCCAAGCGCACCTCACTGCCCTGGCTGGGGTGGGAGGCATGGTCACCTTGGCTGACATCCTTTATGCTTTGGGAGCCACAGCCTTGACATAAGCTCCTGCCCCCTCCCCTTCCTCCTGTTCCTCCAACGCCTGTCTCCCCATCTTCTGCCCCCCCATCACTCGCCTTCATTCCCAGCAGCGAGAGACCGGTGATGTCCATGTCCCGGAAGGCCCGGCCTGGAGGACCTCGTTGCCGGCTTTCGGCTCTGGAGACTTCAGCCTCTCGGGCACAGATGCGGAGCAAGGAGCCGGCAGCGGCNGGCCTGGAGGACGTCGCTGGCGGCGGTGAGTGGGGGCCGCCCCAAGCTCTCGGCTCGGGCGCTGCAGCCCGGCCCCCGTCTCCCTCCCTGGCACCGGGCGGAGCAAGGAGCCGGCAGCGGCCGCCCCGATCCCGGGTGAAGGGCACCGGGGAGCCCGCGGGGTTGAACCTAAACCCCCGGAACCTCCGCCGGCCACAACGCCACAGCGGGGTCTCTGTCCCGGCCCCCGGGGGTTGCTCCGTACACACCGTACGTGTGCTCATTGAACACCGCCGCAGCAGCGGCTTCGTTTCTGCCCGCAGCCCCATCGTCCTGCGGCTGCCACCACCTCCCCTGCGGCTTCGGCACCGCTTGGGACCCACCCGTGGGCCCTGTTCGGCGCTGCCCCCGCTCGCACCCGCGACACCGCTGCTCCCGGACCGCGAGGAAGTTGCGGCAGTAGCACCGGTAGCGGAGCACCGCCCTGGCCCGGGCCCGCGCCCGCCAACCACGGCCCGCCCCTTGCGCGCCCTGTCCATCTCCGTCCAATCCGGACCCGCCCCTCTCGGCTCCCCAGCCTCGTTGCCGCGCAGGCCCTGACAGCGGCGCCGCCGCTCCCGGAGACCCAGATGCCCCGCGCCCAGAGCTCCGGGCCAGCCCGGTCCTGGCGGCGCGGGGTCGCCGCCAACTGAGGCAGTTCCCTGCTCCGGGGGCCTGAACGGGGACCGGGAGCGGCCCCGCTGCAGAGCGCACGCCCGCTCGCTTCCCCCGGCACTCAGCACCCGCTCCCGGCCCGCGAGGCGGCAGCACCGCCAGCACCGCTAGGCCCCGCTCCGGTCTGGGACCGCCCTCGTCCCGCTCAGCCAATCCCAGACACGCCAGAGCGCATCCGTCTACAGTGCACCCAATCGCACCCCGCCTCTTCAATGCGGTCCCGCCCCTCTCGTCTCCGCTCAACCTAATTCCCAGCCAGGCCGAACCCGTCCGTGTCTGCTCCATCCAACCCCGGCCCGCCCCTTCGGGCCAGCCCCGACACTCCCCTTCCCCACAGGCCCCGATCCCGCCGCTTCTTGGAGCTGCAGTGGTCGCGGTCCTGCTGCCGTAGGCCCTCGGCGAGGGCGACCGGGCGGGAGCTCTGCAGTGGGGCCGCCCCCGGGTACCGCTCAAGCCCCCGGAGCCGGTGCCGCAGTGAAGTGCGGGCACGGAACACCCGCGCCTCCGGGACCGGCGGCGCCGCTATCGGGGAGCCTGCGCGGCAATGAGGCTGAGGAGCCGGGAGGGGCGGGGCCGGATAGAAAGGAGGGGCCCGGATTGGACGGAGATGGACAGGGCGCGCAAGGGGCGGGCCGAGATTGGCGGAGCGGCGGGCGCGGGCCCGGGCCAGGGCGGTGCTGCCGCCTCGCGGTCCGGGAGCGGCGGNACCGGCGGCGCCGCTATCGGGGAGCCTGCGCGGCAATGAGGCTGAGGAGCCGGGAGGGGCGGGGCCGGATAGAAAGGAGGGGCCCGGATTGGACGGAGATGGACAGGGCGCGCAAGGGGCGGGCCGAGATTGGCGGAGCGGCGGGCGCGGGCCAGGGCGGTGCTGCCGCTACCGGTGCTGCCGCCTCGCGGTCCGGGAGCGGCGGTGTCGCGGGTGCGGGCTGGGGCAGCGCCGAACAGGGCCCACGGGTGGGTCCCAAGCGGTGCCGGAGCCGCAGGGGAGGTGGTGGCGGCCGCAGGACGATGGGGCTGCGGTGCTGGGCGCGGCTCTCGGAGGGGCTGCGGGCAGTAACGGAGCCCCTGCTGCGGCGGTATTCAATGAGCACACGTACGGTGTGTACGGAGCAACCCCCGGGGGCCGGGACGGGGACCCCGCTGTGGCCGGCGGAGGTTCCGGGGGTTTAGGTTCAACCCCGCGGGCTCCCCGGTGCCCTTCACCCGGGATCGGGGCGGCCGCTGCCGGCTCCTTGCTCCGCCCGGTGCCAGGGAGGGAGACGGGGGCCGGGCTGCAGCGCCCGAGCCGAGAGCTTGGGGCGGCCCCCACTCACCGCCGCCAGCGACGTCCTCCAGGCCGGGCCCCGGGCCTGCGGTGCGATCGCGTCCGATCTCTCCGGGCGGTCGCAGGCACCGGCCCCGCGGAGCCCGCTCCTTCCCCAGGCCCAGCCCCTTCACAGCCTCCGGGACGCCACATCCCGCGGGAAGGCTGGATGGGACTGAGGGCAGCCGGGATCTGTGCCCACTGTCGCCCATGAGGGCTGACACCCGGGTGGGGTTTTGAGGGTCCTAGGACGGCCCCAGCCCCGGCACGGCCCCAGGGAGCAATCGCGAGGGAGCAGCAGGGAAGCGTTTGTCGTTCCATGGCTTTATTTGGCTTTGGCTCTGGCTCTACGCTCACGCCGAGGCACGGGCGCACCTCCTGCGCCCCACAGCGACGGCCAGCCCCACAGCGGCGGCCAGCCCCACGCCGGCCACTACGCCTATCAGCCACATCTCTATGCCGGGCATCGCTGTCGCTTCACCTGCAAAACCAGGGGGGGCTGTTAGGTCTTCTCACCGGGGCTATGCCATGAGGCTGGAGCTAGTGGGAACTCACCGTGACCTTCCTCCTGCTGCTCCCCCACGGCATCCGGGACCCTCGAGAGGAGAACGGGGCCGATGACCACGTCGGCTTCAGCCTCTTTCCCTGGGGAGGAAGCAGCGATGAGGCGGGCTTGTCCCACAGCGCGGGGTGTCCCCTCTGTCCCCATAGGGTCCTCACCCTCGGCATCGTGGCGGCGGAAGCGGCGGCCCGGCCATCGCTCCAGGGGGTTGAGCCTGCGGGACTGCGCCGGGGACTCGCAGTTCCCGGTCTCGCAGCAGCTGCAGATGTCCCGGGTGCCTTCCACGGGGGCCCAGCTGGAGCAGGGGTGAGCATCGTCACCAGAGGCCCCACCAGCACCCACGGGGCATTCTTGCCCCCCAGGGCTGGGTCTGTGATGCTGCACTGGGGCTGTGGGGAGCCGGAGGGGACCTGCCCATTCGTGCCCTCTTCCCGGTGTGGTGCCTACTCACGTGTTTCTGGCTTTGTTGAAGGAGCAAGCTTTGTTCAGGGGGTCCGGGGCTTGTTCCACTGGGGTCACCTTCAGGTGGCAGGTGATGTAGATCTGCAGGGAGGGCAAAGGAGAGAAGTGGGGACCTGCTGGTGGGGGGACACCGGCTCGGGGCTGGCAGGGGACACTCGCAGCCTTACCAGGTTCCTGGTGTCCCCCGCGAACCTGAACACGTCGATCCTGAAGCGCAGCATGTCCTCACGGGGCCGGGGGGTGATGAAGGCAGAGCTGGTGTCGTCCGACCTCCCATCAACCAGGCACCTAGGGCGGGACAGGAGGTGGGGGTCAGCATCCTGCTGGGTGCCCCCCGCAGCGTTGCTGCAGGCTGGGTCCCTGAGGCTCACCCATTGAAGTCGATGATGGAGTAATGGGGTGAGGAGTCGGTGCCAGGGCTCAGGGCAGCCACACAGCTGTCCACAAACAGCCGCAGCGGCACATGGCTCTCGGTGCCCACCTCCGCCTGGATGTTGAGGATATCACCCAGCTGGAAACCAGTGAAGGGTCTCTCGGAGCTCCAGTCCTCTGCAAGGCAAAGGGTGACAGAGGACATCCCATGAGACCAGAGCCAAGGCCCATCTCAAAAGCTGCATCACTGAGCTTCCCCACACTGGGACAAGGGTGGAATTCCCATTCCCCTCCCCCTCTCCCCAAGCTTCCCACCTACCGTTCATGAGGCGCAGGGAGAACACCAGACTCTCCTCTGCTGACAGCGTAGAGCTGAAGGGAGCCCAGGTTGGCCGGATGGCGTTGCTGCTCACATTCTCCCTCCTGGGCAAGGATAATGGGCATCATTGTACAGCCCCATGATGGTCCCTGGGGATCCCCCTGGGTACCAGGGGCAAGGAGGCCTCACCTGGGGTAGTGGCACTCGATGGGGACGACAGCAGGGTTGTTGCGGATGATGACAGGGTTGCTGGCAGGGCTGGGGTCATAGTTGAGGAGCGTGCGGTAGATGAGGGAATCTGGTGTGATCTGGGAACAAAAGCATTGGGAAGCTGTCAGAGAGACCACCCCCCAACTGGGAAATGCCGGGAAAAGCCAAAGAAAGGGAAGAAAAAGGGATGGAGAAGGAACCCTGCTCCTTTCTCAGTGAGCTGAACTTCCCAATGGGCAAAACCATGAGCAAAGTGGATCTGATGGGGAGGCTTTGCACCATCAGCATGTCTCCAGCTGTGGGCAAAATGCTTTGGTTTGGGGGGAAATACCCATGTACCCTTTCCCTGGGGATGGTCCTTGATGGTGCTCTGCATCCTGAACCCAGAGCATCCCCCAGCACCACTGTACCTGCTCCCATAGCCTGGAGCTGCTCCCAGAGGAGGATCCCAGAGGGGCTTCCAGGCAGGATCCTGGAGCCAGGAAGGGGGGTGGGTGAAGATCTTACCTGCACGACACTGCCGCACTCATGGAGGCCAGCGGTGAAGATGACAGAGTTCTGGTTCAATGAGGAATGCTTGCACGCTGCTGGCCCCAGCGTCAGGTCTGCTGCGTTGACCAGGCGGCCGGTGCCGAAGAGGTCCCTGTTCACTGTCACCACCAGCTGAGCCTCCTGGCACTGCACCACCACTGGCTGGCTGCCAGAGATGGATCGGGAATGGGGGTCTTCCAGCCAGGACCAGGCATGGGGATCTGCCTGCATCCCCCGGCTTGCCAGGTCAGCCCAGGAGAAGTCCCAGGGGGTGTAGGCAGCCACCTCGCCCACTGCCCAGCACAGAAGAGAGAGGATCAAGCCACTTGTGGATCCCATCCTTCCCTCTTCCAGCAAACCCTGGCACAGAGAGCCTGGGCTGCTCCTCCAGCCTTATATCCCCCCCAGCAGCATGAGCTGTCCACCCCTGGGCTCCCGCTTGGGGACCAATGGTACCCAAAGGCCAACCCTCGTGGGTGCAGGGAGAGGGGAGGCATGACCCCGTCATTTCCGGGGTGCTGGGACCCCCCGTTCCTGGGCTGCCCAAGGCGAGAGAAAACGTCTTTGTCAGCCTCTTTGGGCAGTTGTTTATAAAACTCAGCAGAGGCTGGAGACAGGCAGACTGGTACAAAGGGACTTGTTTAGGTTAGAAGGTGATAAGGGGGGTTTCAAGGCTGTTGGGGAACTGTCAGAGCAGGAAAGCAGGGTCCATGATCCTGATCTGGGTGTTTCCCATCCCTTACGTAGGGACCATTCCTGCTCGGCACCATCAGCCCCCCTGGGACTTTGGTTTTCCGCTTGGATGCTGATGTGCTCACAGCTCCAGCTCAGACTGGGGCTTTACACATCCCCCCGCATCCCATGTGGGACTGGGATGCTCGGTCAGCAGCAGCTGACAGAGAGCCCTCACCACTGACACGACCATGGCTGTTCTCAGCAAGCCCCATTGCAGCCTCATTTCAGCACTGAGGTCATCAGCTGCAGAGCCAAAACCTCTCATTTTTTGTCTCTGCTGCCCTTCCCCAGCTCTTTTGCTTGTGTTTGTTTTGTTGCCCTCAAGGAAATGAATTTGGAACAGCAGAACCTGGAGGAGAAGCCCTCCTCTCATTGCTCCCTTCCCCATATGCAGCACCTCAGCCTCTATCCCACCCTCTGTGAGCTCCTCACTGCTGGAGAACAGGGAAAGCTGCTTAAAAAGACACTATCTATGTTTTCAAGCCCCATTATTGAGGTCTCTGGCATTTCTTTTGAGCATCTTTAATTCTTTTTCCATGACAGGGAATGCAAGCATCCTATTGGCTCCCTGTGAGGGATGCTCTGTTTCATACGCCAAATCCCTCTCTGTCCTTTGGGATGTCCCTGGCAGGCCTCAGTGACACTGGAAAGCCTCTGATTTGGATGTCTGAGTTAAGCCATTTTGGGGAAAATGAAAAGCAATGGAAAGCTTTAGGGGCAGACATGGGCCAGCTTGCTCCTAGCAGGAATCCCACTGGCTTTGTGTCTGGCTCAGCATCCCCAAAACCACCTATGTGCAAGTATAAAACCTTCTGCCTTTCCCTTAGGAGCCAATGCTCCAGCCCTGCTGTTGTCAGTGGTCCAGGCCTTCTCCTTCATGTTTAAAGTACCTTGAGCTTGGCACTGGCGTAGGAATGCCAGAGATTCCTGAACCCATGCGTCACAGAGATAACGGCAGCAGTGGGTGATGCTGTATCAGTAAACAAGCTGCTACCCCACACCCAGCAGGAGAGCATTGCTCCTCGCCTGGGTCCTTGATTGCAAGGACCATAGGAGATGCCTGGCCTCACTCCATTGCATCCCAAAGAGCCACAGCTCAGGGGCCAGTTTAGGCTGTGGGCCTTTGGGTACCAGGGTTTGATCTCAACAGGAGAATAAATCCCTCTGATGGGTCACCTTGTGGCTATAGCTCTCACATTAGCAAAGGTGATTCCCAGGTGGAACAACACATCCAGACCCAGGGCAGGGGAGGTGTTTCTGTATGAAGAAGGGGATTTCTGCTCCCTGATTAGCAAGGAGCAGCTGCCCTCTATTCCAAGCACAAGATGACATTAGCCATGGTCCAGCACCACTGGGAAAAAGCATGAGCTCAGGTTTTTGACGGAGACAGAGACCAGAAAGCCCAGTGCTTTCCCCCAGTTGTGTAAAGGAGACATTAAAAGAGAGCTCGGTTTTGCTCATAACAAAGTTTTAAGTCAAAACTTGAGGTCAGTGCTGCCTTTGAGCATCACTGGAGCCAGTGATGCTGCCCAGGAAGGGGTAGGGGCTGCTCCAGGAACCCAGAAAGCATTTCCACATCCCAAAGTTCCTTGTAGACCAGATTTGGCTGATATTTGTCTTCTTTCCTGGAGCCAGCTGAGGTAGTTTGAGTGGGTTGGCCAGGAAGATGCTGAGCAAGAAGGAATCAGTTACATGAAGATTAAAAATTGTTCCTACCCTTTTTGTCCCCAAAACAAATTTTACTATGAAACACTGATATCTGATCCTGTGATTGAAATAGGAAATTTCTACTTAAGAAAGTCTCCTGATTCTCTTAAAATTATCTTCATCTTCTCATTAATTTAGGAAAATAACCCAAACAGTTTCTAATGATTAAATCCATTTTAGTAGCTGTATTTCCTAAATGCCAGTTACTGGTTTTTGCTTTAATATGACACCTTATTATTTCCATCTTATTAAGATTCTTATTGCATGTGTTTGCTGTGTTGCGTGAAACTAATGGTAAGACTTTGAAGGAGCCATTTATTTACTTTATGCTTCTTAAGATTATTTTCCATAACTTTGGGTTTCAGGAAAAACTTCCTCACTGCAAGGATACTCAGGCATTGGAACAGGCTTCCCAGGGAAGTGGTGAAATCACAGGCTCTGGAAGTGTTCAAAACACATACTGCTGAGGTCACATAATCATAGAATAGTTAGGGTTGAAAGGGACTTTAAGATCATCGAGATCCAACCCCCCTGCCATAAGCAGGGACACCTCACACTAAACCACGTCACCCAAAGCTTCATCCAATCTGGCCTTTAACACCACCAGGGATGGAGCACTCACAACCTCCCTGAGCAACCCATTCCAGCATCTCACCACCCTCACAGGAAAGAATTTCTTCCTTAGATCCAATCTAAACCTCTCCTGTTTAAGTTTGAACCCATTACCCCTTGTCCTGTCAGTACAATCCCTAATGAAGAGTCCCTCCCCCGCATCCCTATAGGCCTCCTTCAGATACTGGAAGGCTGCTATGAGGTCTC
>NDXB01007780.1:0-17552 GCA_002631895.1 Agapornis roseicollis | reverse complement strand
GTTCCAACAGCTCCATGTCCTTTTGATGTTGAGGACACCAGAACTGCACACAATGCTCCAGGGAAGGTCTCACGAGAGCAGGGTAGAGGGACTAAAAGTATCTAGTATTTTTCAAAGTATCTAGAGAAGGTGGCTTGTTACCATGTTAACCTCACCTTTGGAAACAGACCTGGGGTGAATAGCGAGACCAGAAGTCTAAATGGCCAGTGAGAACAATTTCAAGTGGTTCCCCACTTGAAGATGACGTGGTTCAAATAGGTGCCAAACACACAGAGATAAGAATGAAGGTACATGGTCAGCCTGATAGGAGCCTTTCCCCTCCCCATTCTGGGGTAAAAGGAGTCAGTCAACCTAAGTCAGCTTTGCCTGTAACCCTGATTAAGGAGATCCTATAGACTTTTGGAGGCATGTGGGAAAACTCTGTTGCCCTCTGCCTTGCTTCCAGCCTTGTGGCCAGGGAGAAGGAGACATTCCTCCTTCCGGGAAGGGTTTCCAAGAGTCTTAAATCTGCTGCAGGGTTCACTCGTAGTAATCTCGTGTGTGTCTGAAGCAGGTGACTTGGGTGAATGGGTCCCCTTGAGAGAGCGATGGTGGGAGATGTGCTCCTGTCAAAGCAGTGGCTGTGTGGGCAACCCAGAGGGGAGAGAGTTCATTCCCTGAGGATTTTCAGCCTGGCAGCTCCCACTGCTGCGTTCCTGCTCTCACTCACATACAGCCGGTGCCTTCGATGAGTAGTCAGCCCCCGGCTGCACGCCCACAGCGAGCATCAGGAAGGAAACGGCCGCTCTCGCAAAGCCAGGAGTGTTTAAAAGAGAGAAAGAAAGAAAGAAAGAAAGAGGGGAAAAAAGCGCCCCAGAGCGAACAGCAGGCAGGCTGTGCATTGGACCAATCCCTCCGGACTGAAGGAATCCTGTGCCCCATGATTCATGCTGAGCTGGCTGCTCCATCCGGCAGCAGCCGTGTCAGGCAGCCACCCACTTTTAACTGGGTGCCGGCTCTGCCGCTGCTGGCACCGCAGCCTGCAGCGTTTCAGGATTCTTTTGTTACTCAGGGCATCGGCACTTCCTTTGGCATTTTTCTTCTCTTTGCTTTTGTTGTTCCTATTTTGTTCATTTACACGTTTGGAACCTGGAGGCTTTCATTCAGACGTCTTCCTTGCGCGCTGCCGGTTGAAGTCTCTGGTTTCTGATGATTAGCCAATACCGGCTGTTCTGGCACCGAAGATGTCTCAAATCAATCCTATCCTGTCTGGCTTTCCAGGAAGAGCCACCCCTCCCCTCGCTCTCCACAGCCCCTGTCATCCAAGATTGAAATTTATCAGAGCTGCTGGGAGCAGGAAATCAGCTCCTTTACAACTTGTTCTCCACTGCTTCTCATTCATTTGATTGTTTTAACATTGTCCAGAAAATAAGGCAGCAAACAAACCTGCTTCCTCTTTAGGAGAGCTGTGCTGTTAACCTGTGAAACGCTTCTTTCCCTGCCAGGCTGCTGCTTATCTTTATAGCAGAACCACAAGATTAAGATCAGTTCAAGTTGAACTGAGATAATGAAGAGAACACTGGAAAACATTTAGTCATCCTTTAGGATGCTGAAGATAAAGATTTCTGCATATAGGCATCAAAGCTGTAATGAACACCAAGGAAGGGATAGGCTTAGGAAGAATGGAGTGAAGGGTGCTGCCTACAGACTTAGGAATGTGCTGGTGAGGAATTTTTGGGGGGGTCTGGGTCTTCAACACGTGGTCCAGAAGAGTTGAGCACCTGCTACTTCCATGCATGAGAAACTCACCTTAGGATTAACCTTACAGAAAAGTGGATTTCCCTTATTTGCTCTCTGCCTTGAAATACGGATATATCCGTGTTTTCTCTGCGTCTTTCCAGCAGCAAAGTTGTGAAGTTATTTTGTTTTAAGATATGCAGAAGGAAGACTCTCTTTTAATTAATATCAGACAGTTTTGGTGCTATTCAGCATTAAAAATAAACCTCTGCCTTTGCCAGAAGTAAATTTGGCAACTGCGTGTTCCCTGCTGCAGGAAAACAATGTCTCTCTTTAGAGCTCAGAACCAAGCTTTGGCAATGGAGTGAGGCCCAATGTCCATTGATTTCAATAGAAAACCTATTATTAGAAAGATCACTGTGACCACATCCTGCCATCATCTTGTACCCAGAACCACCACTGAGGTCAGCAGGGTTTTTGTGCAAATATTTATGGCAGGATATGGCCCACTTCAGGGCATTCTGATGGTTGACAAAGCCATCAGCTGAATTGTTCCTTCTTCATCTTGATCCTGTCAGCCCACTAAAATCTGATCCGTAACTATGCCACATCCCACCATCCAAGTTGGTGTTAACTGAAACCAAGTAACTGCGTTTGTGAACGCAGACATGAAGCAAGACTCTGGCATTGCACAATGTCCTGACTGCTTACCCTGTGCCTTCAACTCTGAATGGGTTGTATCCTTCCGAGTACTCAAGAAAGCTGTGATAGTACTCAATTGCTGCTGTGATAGACAGGTCTGTGGCTTCAGCAAGGGAAAACTGTTGTTAATTGAGTAACTCAAGAGTGTTGTTTTCAGTAAATGCTTTACATATGTGACTAGTGCAGCTAATTTCCTGCTTGCCAACTTCACTTCTAGCACCACTTATTGGAACCATGAGCTGGGGTAGCAGAGGGAATGCTCTCTCCTTTATCCTTTTGATATGGGGAAGAAATGAATTCTTTTTGGCTTACTGTACATCTCTGTTTTCACTGGACAGCAGAAAACTGTGTCACTGACTCATTGTTTGATCTTGGGTAAATCATCTAATCCTGTCTGTCCCAGTACCCTTGTGTGCATAAATAATGTAATGACTCTCATCTGGCTTTACAAGCTCTTAGAATAACTTGGGTTTATATAGTTTTAGCTTTACTTTAGTCTTTTCCACAGTGTTTTATTGGTGAAAGAAGGAGGCTCTTGCCCAGAGGGTTTCTTACCACCGCCTGGGTGCTGAAGCTATCAGTAGTCACAGGGTTTTACAAGTCACATCAATGACAGCATTTTAGCTAAAGTGTTTGTCATACCTATAAGGCAAGGCTTTAGGTTGATACGAATTTGACACTGCAGAAATCTCTCTGATAAAATCATAACCTGGGCTTTTGGCAGGTGGGAGCAGACCTGTGCTGTGAACCTGAGTTCCATTCATCCAAGCTCTGTACAGAGATTCTCTGTAAAAGGTGAAATAGGCACAGCAATGAATTGATGCTCACCTCAAAGAGCATCAATGAACCATTGCCTGCTTCATATGAAGAGTGTGTTTTAGATTGAAACCTGAAAAGCTTGTGAAACAAATGAAAAGCTTGATCATTTCCCTGTGTATCACCAGCTAGAAAGAGAGAAACAACCCAACAAACCGAAACAGAGCCAAAAACCCAAGCCCAAACCTTAACCCAAACCCATTGCACAATGCAAGCCTGCAAGACATTTTCAACTATAGGCTGCATGAAATGATTCTTTGCATTATAATCTGCATCTTGAGACCCAGGACCAATGTGGTTTATGGCCTTTTCCTCCTGTAGGTACATGCCCAAAGAAAACGACATGTAATGCTGGGTAAAAATGCCTTGCTAGTAACAGAACCTGAGCTAGAAATGGATTAGTTTCAAAGCAGTTGGGCTCTTGGAAACCTTCTTCACTCAGAGGTAAAACTTCTGGAGGGGAGATATTGCAGGATATGAAGAGCTAAAAAGCACAGGGGATGGGGCATATTATCAGTAAGAGCACTTCTAAGGGATGTGAGGGAGAAAGGTTGGTGTCTCTCCTTTTTTTACCTGACTTTTCTCGTTGGTTTGGGTAAATAAAACTCTACTTTTCAATTTCAACATTATCCCCATGCAAGAATAAAACTAAATGTTAAACCCTCAAAAATGGTGCAAAATTACTTGGTTTCCAGCCAGTTCTGGTCCAGAACCATTCTATATCTATGGAGAAGAGAGGTCTCCTCTTTACCAGGAAAAGTGTAACCCTGCTACTGCAGAGTTGATGTCTGGTTCCCCAGCAGAGCTCACTGAAGCAGTTTGCCTTGGATCCCACACAGGCACTGCAGCACAGGCACTCAGTGTGCTAATGGAGACAGCTTTGTGGTTAATGTGCTGAATCGGGACTCAGACAAGGTTCAGTCCTGGCTTGCCCAGAGATTTCTTATTTAATCTTGAGCAATGCTTTTAATCTGTCTGTGCTTCAGTTTCCTGTCCGTGAGACTTTGCCTGCATGAGGCATCGCTGACCTGTTTCAAGTACAGATGGGACACTGATTTAGTACAACCTGTTAAGCAAGCTCACCATTTTGATGTTAGTTTAAGCTTTTTCGGAAGAGGTTTAAACTAAACTGAAGTAGCTGATTTTCAACTCAGAGCACGTATTTTGCACAGGTGCATCTAAAACTCTGGTTGAATCAAGATAATGGAGCTGAGAAGTCCATGTGCACGTGTCCTTGCTGTTAAAAAACCAGCTTTTTCTCTAAACCTTGTCTGGAGGGGCAGAAACTGCCTTTTATGCAGCTCCCTACACAAATGATCAAATCATTCTAGGCAATCCTGAGTCTGCAGACACCTCCCTTAGTTGGGGCCCTTATGCTGTGGGCTCACCCACCTGAAGAAGCCCTATATTCACACAGCGGGGAGAATGAGATGCTCAGACTTCAGGAGGGGCACGAAACCTTATTGTTGAGGTTTCTTACAAGGCTCTAATAGAAAGTGAAGTCTTCACATTGGTCTCCATCACTGCAGAGCCTGAAAAAGTAGGAGGCTTTAAATTCAGTGATTTTATTGCTGCCCTTTGAATGAAAATGTGCAGGTTTAATCTGCGTAAAGAAGTCACATCCCTGAAACAAAGGGGAATATTTTAGCTGCTTCCTTCTATTGTCCCATTTTACTATCTGCTTTGCCACCAATGCTCTGTTGGAACTACCACCACATATTTTTGTTCCCAGGAATAATAATAATAGCGATAACAGAAAATTATTGCTTTGCAAATGATTTTGGAAGTACATATGGAAATCTTGAGGAGTCAAAATAGCTGCAATGGGTAATAGTTGCTACTAGCAATGAAAATGTTTGGTTTAAGATGTATATATATATATGGTGTATCAGAGATGTTGAAATCTCATGTGTATAGATATACGTGTGTAGACTGAGTGCATGAGCTTGTGAGGCACTAGGAGGATAGAGGGGAGATGGTTAATACCCCCAAGTCCTGACCTGCCTCTGTAAAGTTCTCCTCACCACAGGCACTAAGTGTTCTTTAATGCAAGTCAAGCACTCCAAATGAGGGAATAGAGAGGAATTAGTTTGAACAGGAAGCTTCAAATATTCGAAGACTAATTGAGTTTAGATAATGAAGGGGTTTTAGAGCAGTAATTCAGAGGAGAATGGGAGGGGAGGACAGTTTAATTGAGATTGCCTGTCCATCTGTGAATTCTCCATGCAGCCTTCTGTGCATGTCCCTGTTGTCATTTGTTCTGACCTGAAGGAGTTGATGTCATTTGTATTGACCTTATTAGTTAACCACACTGCAGGCTTTCCCTTGCATTGTGCAGCTATTCACACACTGCCTCTGGTGCAGCCCGAGTAGCAGTTGTCTGTGTTGTCCCTGACCAAAGGAAATGCCTTGTCCTGCCACATCTGCCCCTTTGAGACCTTACAGTGTGCTCTGGGATCACACAATGATTTGAGGGAATGAGGAGCAGTGTATGAACCACAGAATCCTAGGATGGTCTGTGTTGGAAGAGACCTTAAAGCTCATCCAGTTCCTACCCCTGCCACAGGCAGGGACCCCTTCCACTGGAGCAGCTTGCTCCAAGCCCCTGTGTCCAACCTGGCCTTGAACACTGCCAGGGATGGGGCAACCACAGCTTCTGTGGGCACCCTGTGCCAGCACCTCAGCACCCTCACAGGAAAGAGCTTTGTAGTTCAGTAGAGGCTGTTGCATGCACGTTGGAGCTGAGTCTTCATCTCTGCTACAATAAGGCAGCCAAAATTGGAATCAAACCCCAAGCCTCTGCTGATAGGAGCAGGTTGATGGTGATGATAAGCCTAGCTGGTTCAGCAGGTGAGAGGAGATGGCAGCCAAGCCTCATAGCTTGCCAAGGGAAGAGGTTCCCAATATTTTTATACTGACTGCTACTAAACCAACAATTTAAAGGATGCCATCATGTATTCTGCACCTTTGGAGTGAACATGTTGCAGTGCAGCACCACAGATCCCCTCCTGCTCTGCATCTCCCTGTGCAGATGCAGCTGGTTGATGTCTCATGGATCAAGCTTGCCTGCTGCCTTAAACAGGCAGAGAGCACAACAGAGAGACCCCAGTGTGACAGAGATTTGGCCACAACAGGCATGAAGCAGATGGGGGAGACCTTTCTGTGCTGCAAGAGATGTGCTGGTGGTTGAGGATGGTCCTGAAGAGCTCACAGCCATTGACTCGGCTGCAGTCTGACAGTGTGGGTGAACCTGGAGTGCTGCAAGAGTGGTGTTGACATCTGAACTTTGATTTAGGATTCGACAAATGGGAAACATGATGCTAGAGCTGTGTGCTGCTCGACCATCCTTCTCTCAGGCCATGTGTGTGAATTCTGATTTGATGCTGACTGGTGCCCGTGGATACTCCGGTGATTTAAATGGGGCTGGCCCAGCACCGTGCCAGATGTAATGGAGATCAAAATGCTGTTAAATGCAACAGATCATGTTTCTTCATTTAGAAAGAAGGTAGCAGATACTGAGCACTGACAGATTGTAATGTGCTGTGTTTGTAAATACAAGCAACTTGGTGCTCCACAGGCTGTTTGCTCACCATAAGGGCCTCTGAGCAAATAATAAAGGCATCTAGAAATGGATTGTCTGGGGGTTTCTTCCTGTCTCCTGCTGCCCTTTTGCAGGTGTTGCAGTGGAGGAGCTGCAGCAAAGCATGAGGGGCCCTTTGCTGACAGACCATCCTGCTTGCATGAGGAATCTGCTCATGAAAAGTAAGGAAACAAACCCTAGGATGGTTTCATGGAGAGAGCAGGGCAAATGCTCTGTATAACCTGCTAGCATCAGGTGTTTTCCTAGTGATTGCCAGCTTTACTGCCCCTCGGGGGCTATTCGGATATGGGGCAGTAGAATAAATAACCAAAGAGGATGTTCCGAGCTGCTAATTTTCAGTCAGATTGGATGTGGGTCCAGGATTTAACACTCCCATTCTGTGCCGACCACATGCAAAGTATAACATATTTCCAGGATATTGGAGACCACTAGAAACCTGTGATATTTGGCACTTGAATATTGCCTTTCATCCGGAGATCTCAAAGCAAAAAGTTGGAGCCTCACTGCACCTCCTTGGAATTAGGAGAATGGGAGACATTCTGGAACTGCTTGAAACGCTGGGAAACGGGAGACAGAATCTCAGGATGGCCCCAAAAGTTGGCTTTACCTCCTTGGGTCACTTGTATTTACCAAGAGAAAAAGCACCTTTACCTTGGCAGTCTTGTGGGGCTTCTCTCTGTAGCTCAGAGCATGGTTAGTCCTTCGTGGGGCCAGGGTAGATGTATGTGCTGCATGTAGTGGAGATACACAAGCTGAGAGGATGGGCTACAGCCCCCAGTAACAGTTGGGGAGGAGTTCGTTCCCATCTTGTTGTTAGGTTTGGGGTTTGTTTAGGGGTTTTGTCCTATGTGAAGAAGGCTTTAGACTGCCTTCCAGTACTCCGCTTTGTTAACTAATGCTTCTGGCATAGGGAATGTTTTCTTGACAGAGGGTTTTCTTTTTTCTTTGCTTTTTTTGTTTTCCTTTGCTATATTTATTTTTCTTTTTGGTCTTAGTCATTGGTAACATGGAGATGGTGGAAGCAACTAAGAAAATAAAAGCACTGCTTGGCTGGAAGAGAACCAGGAGATTAGGTCTGTTTGTGGAGATTGGTTGTAATGTCAGAGAGGCAGGAGGGTTCCCTGCCTGTTCTGCCCCGAGTCTAACGCGTCAGACGGGTCTCCTCAGGCCTTGGGAAAGCAGCTGCCTTTTCTCTGTTGGGAAAACAACACATAGGTGGTGGGCTTCAGCCAGAAGTGCAGTGAAAGAGCTGAAATAGAGACTGATCTGAAAGGCAGGCTGAGAGCAAGATGTAAGTTCCCCAAGGAAAGGGGATTTATTTGGATTCTCTCCTTGAGTAATGGAGCGTTTTTCTCCCAAGACTTAAAGTAGCTGCAGAGCCTCTTCCCTGCTGAGGCAAAGGACAACTGATGATGTCTTGTGTTTGATAGCTTTGATTGCTCTGCTCATTTTGGTAATCTGCTTAAGTCCCTCAAAGCATCTGTAATTGAATCAAACTGGCAGCGGTAATCACTGGCCTGGAAGACAGCAAGACCAAGGCCAGGTTGGACGAAGCCTTGGGTGGCATGGTTTAGTGTGGAGTGTCTCTGCTTACGGCAAGGGGGTTGGAACTGGATGATCTTAAGGCCCTTTCCAACCCGAACTATTCTATGATCCTATAATGGTGATGCACACATTAGGCCATCACGGCCATTGCAGTCACTGAGAGCTGAACAAATTCTGCTGGGAATCACTGTATCTATCAGCTCATGCATCAGTTGGTTTTCATGTTGTGCCATCTCTCACAAAATGGGAGGTGGATCAAGCCTTGCATTACCACAGATTTTGGGATGTTTTCATTACTGGGAAGGGGTGTTCTTGCTCTTTGATGTTGGTGGTGTGATGGCACGGAGATAACTACAAGAGCCTCCTTACTGTGAGCAAGCATTAGGTTGTTTATTTGACATAAAGAGTGAAGTAACCTGCCTGATGAGAGATTTCAGTGGTAGGGAAATAGCAAAACTACCCACAGCTATCTGATCTGCCAACTCAGGGAAGTTACCATTTCCACCCTGCTTGGGGAAGCTGCTTTTGGCATGTTTTAGCAGGGTGGCTGTCCTGTGTTGTCTGTGTGACTGTGCGCTGAACCAGTTTGTTGCCTTCTGCTTGCCTTTTCTCTCCCCATCCCAACAGATGTGAAGGAGCGCAGGTGGATCAGACTTTTTCCCTCCTCAGTATTGATGCCAAGGTACAAGTCCCAGGTCTGGTTCGAGATATTTCATGCCTGACAGTTGCATCATGCTCAGTGACCTTCAAACTCTTCAAAGCTCGCGTGGAGACTGCGGGGACCTTTTGATTTACAGCACTGCTATTTAAGTGGTTGTACACCTTGGCAAGGGGCAAATTACTATTTCAGTGCAAGTCTGTGGGTGCTGAGTGAAGAGACACATTTTGCTCTCCTGTCACACTGCTGGGAGATTTATTTATGTTTGAATGTTGCAGATTTTACTTCATTTGAAGTATAAAAAAAAAGGCTAGAGAAGAAAATGCCGCAATGAAACGTTTCTGCGTCTCTTCCTTTACTCCTCACGCGTTGCTTCCTCAAGGAATCTCTATCCCAGCTTTTCCTCAAGCTTCTGATTGTTCTGGGCCTTTCTTTCCATGTTGGTAATTTCTGTCTGTTGCTTGGGTTCCTTCCAGTACCCTTCTCTTCATCTCCACTTGAAATAAAAGCCCTCTTTCCTTTGCATCTTGAGTTTCTTTTCCCTTGGCAGAAGACAAAAGGGAGGAAAGTAACCACTTTCAGACCTGTGAACACAAAGGGAGCCTGAGAGAATCACATGCTCTCCAGATCTGGAGATGCTGTGCCTGATGGAGAGATGGAGAGATAGCAGGCGTTTGGGCTATTCCAGCATCGCTCCTGGGCTGGAGGAGCAGAAGTGAAAGACAAGACAGCTGTGGTGGGGAGCAGAATTCATTCCCCGTCTCCCTGTCTACACTCTCTGGCCTCCTCAGACGAGGAGCAAGCAGGTGCCTGTCGGCTGAATTGCAGTGGATATTGCTCAAGAAACTGTAGGCTGGTGGAAAGACTCCAGGGAGCCAGCTTCAGCCTACGGACAGTAGGTTTGACTCCCTTAGTCTAGACACTCTCACAGGGATTACGTCAACAATAATTTGTCAGTCTCTATTTATTTTCCAGTGGCATGGTTAGTATTTACTAGCGCTGAGATTCTCCTTATCCTCTTCCATAGTCAGCATTCAAGGTTCACTTGGAGCAGAGCAGCTACCTTGGCCACAATTCCTATGGTTTTTAATAGTATCGTGGTACTAATGCTTGGGAGAAGGAAAAGCAAAGGATGTCCCTAACTATCCACGTCCCATTGAGAGGCAAGGACATCCTGTGTGTATTCTGAGAATCTCCACTTCCAGCTATGGCCCAAAAGCATCAGGTATCTTAATAAGAACTGTACCTATCCAACTGTGTACATCAGGCTTGGGGATAAGGTATGAGCAGACACTGCTGTCACATTAGGAAAAATATCCTTTGGTCCCAAAACCAAATGAATGTCACAATTCCAGTTTTTTACCCAACAAACCTACCCCATTCAGGTACCGTAACGTGAGCAGAATTACACACAGACCCTGGGGAATGTAAGTGCTGCCCAACTTTAAACATTAATTTAGGTGCTTAGCATAAGAGGGAACTGTCTCTGGGTTCTCTGTGTAGTTAATGACCAGATGACTCTGAGCTGCCTTTTGTAGAAGCCTTTCAAGTAAACTTCTGCTCTGATTCACCCTCTAGAAGAGATTTCCTATGGACTGGAGAGGAGGCCTATATTAGGTAGGATAAATCTTAAAGCTGTGTGAATAACTGCCTTTTTACTTCCTTTCTTCTTTTCACAACTAGGAATAGAAGGTCAAGTGCTGGCAGCATTTTGTATACTAACTTCTGGACTCTCTTCCCTCTAATGACATTATGTCAAGTCTCCATAATACAGAGAGGGTGACTGAATAGTTGCATACGTTAAAGATCTCATATGAAAGCCTACAAAACATGGCCTTCTTAGGATGTGCTTAATCTGGTGCTTGGATTATAGTGTCACAGAATGGTTTGTGTTGGAAGGGACCTTAACTCATCCAGTTCCAACCCCTACTATGGGCAGGGACCCCTTCCACTGGAGCAGCTTGCTCCAAGCCCCTGTGTCCAACCTGGCCTTGAACACTGTCAGGGATGGGGCAGCCACAGCTTCTCTTGGCCGTCACCCTGTGCCAGCGCCTCAGCACCCTCCCAGGGAAGAGCTTCTGCCTAAGAGCTCAGCTCAATCTCCCCTGTTCTGGCAGGTTAAAGCCATTCCCCCTGTGCAGCAGGATAGTACAAGTCTTGATAGACTTAACTGCTTAACGCTTTGGATCCCCTGCAGAGTACTAAAAGGGCATTAAACTGCAAGTTGTTGGTTGCTGGGGAGAGAGGAACCCCATGGAAAAATAAATCTTTAACTGAAACCAAAAATCACAGAACTCTCTCAAACTCAGAGGATCGATGTTGTTTTATTATTAAACCACTGTGCTGTTGTTCCCATGGAAACAAAGAAACAAATATTTGGAGCTGTGTCACACCTTCCACCAAAATTCCAGTTAAGAATGTTTTGGAAAGGGTTTCTGTCAGTGGCAGCCCTTCTGAATGACTGCTTTGTGCAGCCTTCCTGGACTCCTGCATGGGCGACAAGGTGAAATGCCACACTCACCCTCACAGCCATTACTTGTCTTTGCAGTTCTTTAAAAGGGATTAGTTGCATCAGGAGTTCTTTGCCCAGTACAAATGATAAGTCTGACCCAAATGCGATGTGTGGCATTGGCAGCATTTTGTCATTTGCTGTTGGTTTGGGTGGGGTGTTTTAATCCATAATTTTCTACAGATCCATCCAAGCAATGTGCCAAATGATTTCACCTTGAACCCGGCATGATCCGTTCAGAAATGGAAGGAAAAACACCTCCTTGTGAAAGGCAGGTGATATTTTGGCTAAAAATTATATTTACTTTACTAAGATAATACGATCCATCTCCTCATTACCAGTGGGGAAAGATCTGTTCTTGCTGCCAGATATCTTTTACCTGAGGCACCCCATCTGTTTGTGTTTGCAGGTTGGGGTGAGGAGGAAATCTGATCAAAGGCAGCAGGTGCTCCTTTTATTGTATATTTTAAATGAAAATGCTGCTATTGTCCTCTCTTTGTCTTCACATTTCCTTTCACCTGCAGCTCAACCATTCCATTTGAACCACAAGGTTTTCTCGTTACCTTGTTTGCCAAAGAAGGAGTAGTAAAATACATTGGCTCTGGTTTTCTGTGTTGGCTATTTTGTAGTCAATATAAGGTCAAAACTGTAATTAAATAGTTCAGCACTGGGAAAAGCATCATACTTCTCATTTCCAGCATGGAAAATAGCGATGTCTCATTAAGTGCCAGCCCATTTTGCAACCTTGCCCTTGCTGGAAGCGCTAATCACCTTTTGCTTGTCTACCCACATACCTATTTTCACACAGTTCACAGAAGCTTAATATCTTAGAAATCTCTTCTGCTCTGTTAAACGTCTTTGAAATCTGCTAGCTGGGTTGGAAGTTATTAAGGATAGGAGGGGGAAAGGACATTTACATAATGGTTTTGCACATTAGGCTAAAATGTAGTTTTCTGATGTGTGAGGAAACATCACAATGAATGCAATTCTAGAGCACTGTGTTCCCATTCCACACTGAAGTTCATTATGTTGCATTTTGCGTGATCCAGCGTGTACATGGATGCTGAAGCCCTCCAAATGTGAAGTAACCCCGAGCTGTCTAAAACCTCCTGGATTTTAAAGGATTTTTTCTCACATTTCCCTCCCTAATGGATGTTGTCACTATAGTCTGAAACCTGCTTGGATTGGAAGGTTTAAATTGTAACCAGCTCTAAAAATCATCCCATTCAAATTATGGGCAAGCTAAACTTCACCAGCATGGAAAAACCTTCCTTCACTGGAGGGTGAATGAGTGCTTCCAATGCCTTTGAGGGACCACACACTGGAATACCTTTCAGTATTATCAAATAATAACTCAGGAACCCTTGGCCATGTGCTATTTGAACTGAAGTCAGAGGGCATATTTGCTATGTGCTTTGTGGTCCCTGGAATACATCATGATGGGTGGAATATACCAGAATGAGGAGTTAGGAAGTAGTGCTTTTTTAGGTGTAAAATCCTGCTTAAGATAGTTAAAGTACAGCAAAAGGAAGTCTTTTGCCTAGGCTAGTGGCTGTATGTGTATCATGGCCTAGCGTGTCTCCTGTCTCAAAGGGGTATGTAATTCAAGAAGTGTCCCTATGAAACAGCGGAGTAGCATTTGTTCTCAAGCCCAGTGTTGTCATGACTGAGGCCACATGTTCCTTTATGGCCCCTAATCAGTTGGAGGCTGATTCCTACTTAGTTCCCTTCAAGCACTGGTTTTCTAGCTTTGTGTTACTGTAAACCTGCTCATTCTCATCAAGTTATACTGGAGAGACTCTCTGGTGTGTGAGGCTCTAGGTATAGAGATCCTTTCAAAGGTGCTTTTGGTGCCTTATGCTGGGTAGTATCTTTCTCCATAATGACTCACAGTAAGAGTGCCTCAGGCAGCAGCTTGAGCTTGAAGCTTGTGCAGCAGAGCTACAATACTTTTAAAATATCAGTTTTGGTGTTAAAGAGTTGTGTGAAGAGGGAGGGGTGTTCTTGGGTTGAGGACGGTCCACACAGTTTGACCATGTTGAGTATGGGGAAAGATAAGCCATCATTTTGCAGAGAGACATTGTGAAAACTCAGAGCTCCTAAGCAAAGATCGTGCTGCAATTGAAGTTACTGATGGAATCCTGGAATGGTTTGGGTTGGAAGGGAGCTTGAAGCTCACTCAGCTCCAACCCCTGCCATGGGCAGGGACCCCTTCCACTGGAGCAGCTTGCTCCAAGCCCCTGTGTCCAACCTGGCCTTGAGCANGATGGGGCAGCCACAGCTTCTCTGGGCCATCACCCTGTGCCAGCGCCTCAGCACCCTCACAGGGAACAGCTTCTGCCTCAGAGCTCAGCTCAGTCTCCCCTGTTCGGGCAGGTTCAAGCCATTCCCCTTGTCCTGTCCCTACAGGCCCTTGTCCCAAGCCCCTCCCCAGGTTTCCTGCAGCCCCTTTAGGCACTGGAGCTGCTCTCAGGTCTCCCCTTCAGGAGCCTTCTCTTCTCCAGGCTGAACAAGCCCAGCTCTTACTGATCATGAACATTTGAGTAGGCACTCTCAGTTGATCAGGGTGGCTGTGCTTTTATATTTCATACTTATAGCTTATTTTTCAGAACTGCTGCTCCCAATTAATTTCATCTTTATTTTGTCTGATAATGGTCATAGTTTCTTTGTTGTGAATACATCACCATTTCATCAAATACTAATAATTAGATTTATAGAATTAAAAACCAGCAAATTTAATAAGGGGAATTCCTACCCAGGCTATAGGGACGCTGAGTTCTAGTCCCTTTTCTCCACAGTAAGGGGACTTGATCTTCTCTCTCCAGCTTCCAGGAATGGTCTTAATCAGTACACTTCAGGATTGGGTTTTCATGTCGAAGAGAGAACATTATGTTTTCTGGAGCACTGGAACTGATCTCTTGCCCTCGAGGTGCCTCTCAGATCCACAGGGCTGCTGATTTATGGGTCATTCTCATTCCCACTCTCTGGCTTGATGCTTTTTGAGGTTCTTCAACCAAGGGAGGAGTTCAAGTAGATGGGGGTTATTGGGGCCATAGCCCTGAATACAGTGTATGGCCCAGTTGGGAAACTGGTCCAGATGTACTTTCTGGGTGTACTTTGGTTAAGGGGCAGGGAGCCAATGTGTCAGTTGTTTGCTCCATGGAATTTAACAGATGGGTTTTGTCTGCCAAGCATTTTCCCCCCAAGTCTTCATAGTACTAACATGAAGGAAAATAATGCACTCTGCAATTGCTGTTATTAAACCCAGCATGACTGTATTCCAGCCAGTGCGTTTGTTGAAACCAGTGAACTGATGATCAAATCCACAGCTCCTAATTGCAGCCAGTCCATGGTGCTGTAAACATGATGCAGATGGCCTGTTAGCTTCCAATGAAACAGAAATTAAACTGAATTTACTGGTCACTTAACCCTGGATGTAGAAGTCTCACTCTGACTCGCATCAATGTGTTTGTTGACTGGAGGAAGGCACTAGGATTTCCCTCCTTGCACTCTTACTCCTTCTGTGAATGGGATCATTTTGAATTTGACGTTGGCTGCAGAATCTGCACAACTTAAACATGTAATTTTTAGGGGAAAAACAGAGTTGCTATGGAGTAGTAAAAATGATTATTCCTCCTCGAGCCTGAGTTACTCCCTTAGCAACAGTCCTAAACTAGATCTGCGCAGCCTGAATTGATGCTTCTGTGGAGTTGTTTGCCTGCTAAAAATGTGACTGTCTTTATTCTTTCATGAATATTAATAGTACCTTCATTACTTGATTTTCTTGGAGACAAACTCCGTTCCAGCAGATACTTTTCCTTGACTGACCCAACTGAGCTAACTCCAGTAACTTGAATACTGTGACAAGCTAGAGTATGCCTCTTGTCCTTAAGAGATTGTAAGTATTTGGGTGGGTTGGGGCTGTTAGGAGTTTGTTCACGCTTTAACATGGTTTTTGTAAGGATGGTCAACTATGGGTTTTTTTTGTGTGTGTATTTTTGACAAATTAAAGATACTTTTGATAAGTCCTGTAAATATAAATAGAGGAAAGGAACACTTTGGGAGCAGGAGAGCCCTTTTCTGTTCAGTTCCTGGTGCAGTTTTTATCTGGTAACTGATGAAACAGTTTTGCTCAGTGCACGTTACTGTGACTTGAACCAGTTTAGGTCTTGTGTTACTGTGACTTGAACCTCTGCTTAGGTCTGATCCATCTATATTTCTCTGAGCTTCGCTGATTTACTCCAGTTAATACTGGTTTAAACCCTGTGAGCAGTCTGCAGTGAGCTTTGGGAGACAGCATGTCTTTAGGCTCGAGAAGTACCTACATTTAGTACACCTTTTGCAAATAGAGCTCAGTGCTTCTGCTTTTATACCCAAAGCAGATTTGGGAAAAGGAAAAGTAAGCAGTAGCATGTAGGAGGAGAAGGGATGTTCAGAGGGAGCACTGGGATCTCTGCAGCTCTGACAATCAGGCCACCCACACAGGGGTCAAAACCGCTGTAGGAGTGCAAAGAAGATGATACAACACAAGCTGTAATTATTGCACTGAAATATCCCCCCATAAAATGTGAAGTGCTTTGAGACCTTGAAAGCCTGGTTTAGTTAGAATCATAGAATCATGGAAAGGTTTGTGTTGGAAGGGACCTTAAAGCTCATCCAGTTCCAACCCCTGCCACGGGCAGGGACCCCTTCCACTGGAGCAGCTTGCTCCAAGCCCCTGTGTCCAACCTGGCCTTGAACACTGCCAGGGATGGGGCAGCCACAGCTTCTCTGGGCCATCACCCTGTGCCAGCGCCTCAGCACCCTCCCAGGGAACAGCTTCTGCCTCAGAGCTCAGCTCAATCTCCCCTGTTTGGGCAGGTTGAAGCCATTCCCCTTGTCCTGTCCCTACAGGCCCTTGTCCCAAGCCCCTCTCCAGGTTCCCTGCAGCCCCTTTAGGCACTGGAGCTGCTCTCAGGTCTCCCCTTCAGGAGCCTTCTCTCCCCCAGGCTGCCCCAGCCCAGCTCTCTCAGCCTGGCTCCAGAGCAGAGCTGCTCCAGCCCTCGCAGCATCTCCATGGCCTCCTCTGGACTCTCCCTTTGTCCATGCAGCACCTGAAGCACCAGAGCCCTGACCTCTGAGAGGGGCTTCTTGTGCTGCTGTTAGGTAAAAAGTGAAAAACACTGAGAAACATGTGAGTAGGACAGAACATGAGATTCTCCATGTCACTGACAGAGCAAGACACAGAGTCCTAAGCCTGTGTTTGACACTCTGTCATTGTAACCACCGAAACCTGAAAGCTCCCATTAAAACCTCATAAAGAGTAATTCAGTGATGTTTGTATATGTAAAACAAAATGCTTTCACAGCCCGGCTTTATGAGCAGGTATGGACTTGAAGAATTCTGAACGCATTTGTGTGTTTTTATGACTGTCATGAACTCAAAATCATTTAGCAGATTTTGCCCCTTTTTTTTCTCTCCTCCCCAGGCTTTTACCGTTGCTTACAGCCCAAACCACAAAGAAAGCATTAAAATTATTGATGTGAGCTAAGCAGGAGGGCCACTGCCAAAAATAGCAGTACTCACTCAGGCTCATTCTATGGAGCTCTGGAAAAATTATTCCCATGCTACAGCAAAGATCACATTTTTTCCTTTCTTCACTAATAGCAAAAATATTACCTTTCAAGTGGTCTGTTATTCCTGCAGCTGGGGGATAAGCAGGTTGGATGGAGTTTGAGGTAACTAAATGAGCAAGGCTTGCTGATCCAGCCTCCTGCTGATACACTGAATGATTTATGATGCTTTTCTCTCCCGGTGCCTTATCACCCCCTATTTTTGCCTTCAAGATGATGGCAAAATAAGGCAAATGGGCAAATGAAAGCTCATGTTTGACCTACCTGAGCTCCAGAAGCATTGCTGGGTTTCCTTTCCCCTTTAATGAAGTGTATGGGAGCAGTTTGAGTGCGTGCCTTGTCTCTAAATTGGAGAGACATCAATTTGATAGGTGGGCACTCGGTGGATAAAGA